>CAIGRB010075082.1:59267-76270 GCA_903798255.1 Fraxinus quadrangulata
TCCCACACAAATTCCACATTTTTACCAATTGGGCACTTCATCTGAATTAATTATTTCTTTCAGATATTATATTTATGTTATAAATTTCTAACAATCCCCCACATTTCTCTCTCACTCAACTATTATTTAATGTCACATTAACGCTATATAGATTGGCGTTATAATATTAGTGAGGTTAAATAACATTACTCTAAAATCACTATCTTTAATAACTAATAGCATCTCCATAATCTTTACTGATGATAGTGTCATTTATGAAGTCGTTAATAATGATTAGAATTCAATTACAGATCGAAATTGTATCATTAGTGTCATCAATAAAATTTATTGTAGTTATTTTATTTTTTTTAGTAAACTATCGATGAAATATTTGGTCACTAGTAAAATATTATAAATTACTTTTTAATTGTTATTTCAAAAAATTTCTATTATAAATAATTAATATTATTATTTGTGCGAGTTTATTTCAATTGCTTAATATTTTTTTTTAAAGATTATCTATAAAAAAAATGTTGTTCAATTATCATTTCATTAGCGAAAAGTTTTTTTACGAAAACATTGAACTTTTCATTTTGTTACTTTATTTACTGAAATTTTGGTACAACTATTTGGAATGAAAAATTAATAAATATATTTAAATTTCTTTAGTAATCCATCATTGAAATTGATAATATTTGGGAGCCCCAAAGGTTACATCATCTTTAATACATTTCACCATTACAATTTAAGTGATGTCAATGTCTAATAAATAGAATATCAAACTTAGAATTACTCTTCAGTGGGCTGCATTTTGTAAATGGCCAAGTCAAAATTACTATTCACCACATAAACTTAACTTATTCTTTATTCACTGCAATGACCTTTCAAAATGTAAAAGATGAAAATACTCTTAAAATATCCCATACACCCGGGCCATTTTCTGGACGTCTGGGCCGTCTATGCCCAGACATCAATGCCGTTTGGGTCCAAACATCTGGGCCAGACGCATGGTTGTCTGATTTTCCAGACGGCCATGAGCATGGCGAAGTTCGTCATTTTTTATGAATTTCTCGCCAAAAAATCATCAAAATTATCTCTAACTTCGATTCTAACAAATATATCTATCTCAAACCATACATTAAAAATATAAATTGATAAATTTTATCAAGATTGAATGTAAAAATAAAAAAACTCATTCGTAAAATCATAAAATTTAAACAATAAAAATAGATATTAACATTGATAAAATGTGTAGAAGATGATGATGGTGTATAGTGTTGAAGTTGATTTCTTCCATAAGATTTTTTTCCCTCTTTTTTCCTTCATTTGAAATGAAGGCTATTTGAGAGGTTTTGTTAGATTAATCTATTCAATCGGCCATTGACCACCATTCCCTCTCTCTAGCGGGCTATTTCTAAAATCCAATACTATTATCTACGTCTTTTATCTACCATATAATAAAAATAAATAGAAATCAAAGAAAGAGACCACAAGGCCATCTACGAACTCAAATAGCACCCCAAGCATGGTAAAGTTAGTTGAAGGAATTTCTCATCTCTTTTGATTTCTCTAATTCAAGTTAGGATACATTTTTATCTATTTATAACGCTGATGTCAGTCTCATATATTTTTTAGCCTATACGGATTACCTACTAGTTACACGAAATGATGATAGACATCTAGGGCATTTCTCTATTCCCTTATCCAACAGTTTTTCTCTAAAAGATCTTAGTCCTCTTCATTATTTTCTAGTTGTTGTAGTTATTCCTACCCCTCAAGGATTGTTTCGTAGTCCACATGAATACTTTCGTGACTTTTTGCTACAAACCAAAATGGATGGTGCAAAAAAACTCACTTCAACGTTAACTTCTGAGGGTCTTATACATTATGATAGCTCGACGATTATTGATGCCATTGAATACATGAAGCTTGTTGGTTATCTTCAATTTTCGTCCCTCACATGACCACACATATCCTATGCATTCTCCTTCTCGAAAACATTGGATAGCCTCAAACAGTTACTTTGATACTTGAAAAGCACTATCCATAATGGACTGTACCTATGTAAGAATCAATCCCTAGATCTTTATGCATTCTATGATGGGAACTAGGATGGTAACAATTATGATCGAACTTCTACATCTTTTTATCTTGTCTATTTGGGGGTAACTTGAGTTTCTAGTCTTCTAAGATGCACAAGTCCATTGCTCGATCCTCCATTGAGGTCGAGTATCACTCCGTTGCTACAACTGTTGCTTGTTAAGAAAATCTCCGAGCAAATTTTCCGTACAATCCATTAGAAAATTTGACTTACAATTAGCTCAGACACTGCTAACCTTAGCAGACTTTAGAAACCTAACTTACAAATCACTGAGAAACTCCTTCGATTTTGTACGCCAGCACTTCTCAGAACTTTGTGCTATTTTTCTTTCAATGTGGATCAACAAGAACGAACTTCATTCTTGAGTGTCGGAACTCCAAACATCTTTTCCCAAAACTCCATAACTCTGAAGGCTAATTGATGAATGTAGGATTATTTATTTATTTATTTATTTATTTTTTTTTTTTGGTGTTTGATCTTTCTATATTTTGATATGTAGGCTGATGCAAGAGATATTTGAATATGTATTTCGATTTCAAAGAACAAACTATTGACTTACAACAAGGCTCTACAAATGAAGGATCAATATATGAGATTAAATATACGAACAAAGATTTTGGAGTTGAATTAATAGAATCAATGTAATGTATTTATGATTTTCAACAATTAGATTTCTAAGGAAAAATAATGATTCAAATAACTCGGTGACAAAAATCATGCACCAACTATATACTATGACAGCATGGGCGCCACTTGTCTTTGTGCATATCCGATTTTTCACATAAAAATAAAGTACATTGTCATCGACTTCCACTTTGTGCTAGACTAGGTTGCTTTTGGAACTCTATTTGTATCTCATTTATCAACACATGACCAAGTTGTTGATGTATAGACAAAACCACTATCTAGATCTCATCATGAGCAGTTACATCTTAAGATTGAAATCTCTGTTACATAAAAGCGAGAGCAGGCAATAAGAAAAATAAGAACAAGTATACAAGATTTACATGAAAATTCAAGATGGAAAAAATCACGAGTAGAGAAGGAGAAATTTATTATATTAAAGATGAATACAAAAGATAAGTGTTTTTGGTATTTTATCCAAAAATTATCTAAGATACATCATAAATATATATGTGCGTGTGAGAATTATCAAAAAGATTCGATCTCTCCTATATCACCACATATTTCACAATGTGAGCATTTTAGGGTAGGCTAAACAAAAATTGGGTTATTGTACTATTACAAATCTCCACCTTAATACGAATTCCATTGTTAAGAGTAAAATTTCACTCCTTCACAAAAGCTCTCCACATATTCTGCAAAAGTCCTTAAGGGAAAACTCAACAACAAATACCAACCAAGTCCAATTAATACTCAAACTTGACTACAGGGACTGACTTGGTCATCATATCAACAAGATTATCTTAGATACCAACTTTACTGACAACAATCTCATCGTGAGCAATAACATCACACACAAAATGATATTACACATCAATGTGCTTCGTTCTCTCATAAAACATCTGATCTTTTGTGAGGAAAATAGCACTTCGACTATCATAAAATACTGTGGTAATCTGTAAGTCTTCCCAAATAGTCTCTTAACTGAATAGCCCAAATAGTCTCTTAACTGAATAGCTTCCTTATAAGTCTATGTAATAGCCATATACTTAGCCTCAGTAGTAGTTAATGCAACTTTAGTTTGTAAAGTATAGCAAAACTACTAATGGTAAAAACATACTTTGTAAAAGATCTTCTTTTATCAAGGTTACTAGCAAAACTAGAATCGACATACCCAATAAATCTATCTGTAATTCTCCCAAAATGCAAACAAACATTAGTAGAGCCACATAGGTATTTGAAAATCTACTTAACTGCTTTCTAGTATTCTTCACCAATATTTGCCATGTATATATTCATTGCATATGATAAATCTGGATGTGAATAAACAATAACATACATGAGAGATCCCACTGCACTAAAATACGGATCTCGTGACGTATAGTCAACCTCATCATCTGATTGTAGAGATAAAGAAGATGAAACTCTGAATGGGCTGCTAAAGAAGTACTAACAAGCTTGATATTCTGCATATTGAAATATATAGCACTTTCTTAATGTATCCTTTCTGACTTAGTTAAAATTTGCCTACTTTTCTATCCCTTGGAATCTTCATTCCAAGTATCTTATTTGTTGCCCTTAAGTCTTTTATCTCAAGTTCCTTACTAAGTTGTGCTTTGACCTTTACTATCTCTCCCTTATCCTTTGTTGCTATCAACATATCATCAACATATAAGAGTAGGTATACAAATGACCCATCATCATTTTTCTTAGAATAGACACAACTATCATAACTACTTCTTTTGAAGTCATAAGTAGTCATAAAGGAGTCAAACCTCTTATACATTTTTATAAAGCGATTCGATTTGTTCGTGCATGGAAAATCATCCATCTACTAGAATTATTACAACTAACTGCCTGTGAGTAGGTAGAAGATTCTTCACTATAATCCATACCTTTGGCCACGTTAAACCATAGGAAACCAAATCAGCCTCATCATACCTATGTAGAGATCTAATATCTCTTTTGGTTTTGTCTTTAGCAATAGAATATTATGGTGACACTGATGGTGGTGACAAGGCGGCACTACCATGTACTTATGAGCTAGGATGAGATGTAGATTCTAGTATAGACCTTGAATCAATCTCGAACCCCCTTGTGTGCATTTAGTTTCTACTCATTTGTATCATAAGAATCTATAAGAGGTAAGCCATGAAGCACTGAACTTTCATCAATGATAACATCTCTAGTGACTATTACTTTATTAGTTTCTAGACATAATAGCTTCTATCCTTTAACACCGGACTTATAGATCAGAAAAATGTACTTTCTAGACTTAGGTTCCAATTTTTTATGTTGAGTGTAGGCAGAACATCTAAATATCTCAAATCAGAGTAACTAGGAGTATTGACCATACCTCTTCTGGAGTAGTTTTATCAGTGACAGTTGAGGGTATGCAATTAACAAAAAGAAAAAACAAGTTGTACAAACAGTTTCAGCCTAAAATCACTTAGGTAAACCAACATTTGAGAGCACACAACATATTTTCTCCATCAAAATTCTATTCATCCACTCAGCGACACTGTTTTGCTATAGATTCTTACAAAGTGTCAAGTACCTCAAAATTCCTTCTGACTTGCAGAAAAATTTAAACTCATTAGAACAACTCCAAGCAATTATCAGTGTGGGTCTGTCTCTCAATTATGATCTTCCAATCCTTGAATATATTAAATACATCACTCTTTTCCTTTGAGAACACATCATTTTTTTTTGCTTTAAGAAAAACACCTAAAATTTTCTTAAAAAATCATCAATAATGGTCAACATATATTAAGTATCTCCTTTGGAAGGTACCTTAAATGGTCTTTAGAGATCAAAATGTACATAATCAAGTGTTACCTTCGTGTTGTAAATACCTTTGGTGAATCTAACTCTCTTATACTTCCCAAAAACACTACAAAACCTCAAACTTACAAGCACTTTGTCTATCAAGAAGTCCCTTCCTACTAAGTTCAGCCATCCCATTCTCATTCATATGCCCAAGATGCATATGCTAATCTAGTAACATCACCATCTGACAAGGAAACAATAGCCATAGCCGCATCACCTGTGACCATAGAACCCTACAAGACATATAACTGAGTAAACGTACTCCGCCCTTACATCACAACAAGGGTCCCTTTGCTAACCTTTAGAACTCTACGTTCGTTGGTGTACTTATACCTTTTTTAATCAAGGGCGCCGAAAGATATAAGATTTCTCACACAACTAAGTACAATGACAACACTATCAAATATTTTAATTCTGACCATTCAAATACCAGCTATTTTACAATGTACATTATTTTCTATTATCACAGCACCTTTAGAAAATGTTTTATATGTTGAAATCTCGTTATGAAACGTACAAATTGAATCAAGAATCCAATCCTCATAAGGTTTGGAGTCGCCATAAAAAATAACAAAAAATTCTCCATCATTATTGCCATGTTCTACAACACTAGCTTCACCACATTTATCAGTTATTTTCCCTTCTAATTAACAGATCTTTTATTCTTATTCTGCAACTTATAGTAGTCAAATTTGATATATCCCTCTTTCTTGCAAAAATTACAGATTTTTCTCTGTTTTGGGATTTCGATTTAACCTTCATATCACACCGAAATTCCTCTCATATGTCTTCTCACGAACAAAAAGGCCTTATGCCTGAGTCTCAGATCCTGCCACAAGCTGCTTCATCTTCTCATTGAGAACAAAGCACCACATACTTCATCTAGTATAAGAGTGTTATAAGTATACAATATAATGCCTTTGAAAGTCATATATGGAGAAAGCAATTAACTTAATAAAATCAACCATAAATCTTCTTTATTGTACTTTACCTCCAAGTCTCTAGATCATAGATAATTTCATCAAAGATGGTTAAGTAATCTTCTATGGGCACACGTTCTGTCATGAAACAAGAATACAATTGTTACTTCAGATGCAACTTATTGGTTAGACATTTCATCGTACATAACTACTCCAATTTTAACCATAAAGCAGCGACAATTTTCTCCTTTAGAACTTAGTGTAGTATTTAATTTGATATATGAAGATAAATTAGAGAAAATGCCTTTCATTCCTTACGTTTTTCTTCTCTTGAATCTAAGATGAAGCCATCTTATCAAACCCTAACACCGCATCATCCAAGTCCATCTTCATGAGCACATCCATCATCTTGATCTGCCTAGTGAAAACTTGGTATTGCAATCCAAAAGTTGAATATCGTACTTCATAGTTTCCATTAATGAAAATCAATCTTGCTTTGATACTAGTTTGTTACATAAAAGCGAGAATAAGAAATAAGAAAGGTAAGAACAAGAACACATAGATTTACTTGAAGACGGCAAAAAAACTATGAGAAGAGAAGGAGAAATCCATTATATCAAAGATGAATACACGAAACTTGTTTTTGGCGGCTACTTCAAAACAAATTCAATGAAATTCTATATGTGTGTGTGTGTGTGTGTGTATCGGAGAAATGAATTGGAATACTGATGTGTATCATGCACCTGAATTTACAGATGATAATGTTCATCTATTACCAAAAATAAGTCATTTATGGATATTATTAGGAGGGTCGTGCAAATCCAGCCTAGTCTTACTTTTGCTCCACAAGGATCAAGATTAAATAAACGTGCATTTTCATTTTGTCAATTGAATATATACTTCTAACCTCTCAAAAACTAATGATCCAAAGAGACAAAAACTCTTTAGTTCATATTTTTATGGTTAAATAAAAAGAAGATAGGATTTCTGATGTATGTGCATGTGCGCGCGCGTGCCGCCCCTACTACCGCCATAAAACTCTAAAAATTCTTATAATTTTGATTTCATTACATATGTTGTACCTTCAACTTTAGAGCCTAGTTAAACAGAATTCAGGTCACTGTACTCTAAAAGTCTCCAATAGATCCTCTGTCTTGCAGGGGAGATGTTAGAGAAAATTGTTCAAATGATTCAAACTAATCCTAACAACAAAACCATATCGAAATCAAGGTCTCCAATCGGTGTAATCATAGTTCAAAACCCAAAACAGACTACATTATCTCATAATAGTCTTTCTAGACATGATCTATTTTGTGTATGTAGCAAAATTTCTAAAGCAATTCACATTAACACGTTAGGTAGTCGACTTACTTGTTTAGTGTTTGAACCGACTCTATTGGAGTTTCAATAAGGAATTTCTTACTATTACTCTTCATAATAGTTTTGTCTTAAATTTGGAATGGTGAAAAATATATGTATGCTGGCAAATTATTTACTTTTTATCACTTTGTCAAGTTCATCGCTTTATTTACTTAAACATCAGTAAAACTAGTGATCTATTGTAGTTTCAATCACAAAAAATTGGTGACATAATATTTCTCGAAGTATTAATGGTATTATGTATACATACTCATAAAAATTCAATATTTGATGGTTGAAAATGAGAAACTTCAAATTAACAAATCTAAATTTGTAGGTTAGCTTGAGATTGCTTTGAAAAGTACTTTCGAGAATTGTTGTAAAAAAAGATTAAACTTTTTGTAACCTCTAATCCATCCTTAATCATCAAGCAGGGATGGAAAAGTTTCCATTCCACGTGCAACCCGCCATTGAATTGCTTGTATGTGGGCCATATACAGGATCTCCAGATACACTTTTGTTAAATTAAATAATAATAATATAAAAATATTTTTTAAGGAAAGAAATTGTCAAAATAAGTGAATCTTTTGACTCTTGATGCATTAAATAATGAATTTGATTTTATTAGTTATTAAATTAAATATATATATTCTTTCAAAAACAAAAACTATGTTTAATCGAGTAATTTATTTATATAATTTCAATATTTGTATAAAGTTTCAATTATAAATATTCATCCGACAGTATTAAAATTTTAAATTTTGTTGGATATATGCTATTATCCGGTATTAAAAATAATTTAGCATTAATTAATTTTTTTAATCTGAAAGAATATCTAATTTAATATTGAAAATTTACTAATAAAAAACTTCAAAAATTAGATATTGACTAGCATTTTATCAGTTTATTATTCTACAATATTGAAATATATTTTATGTTAATAGTAGGTAATTCATTGTCTGCCGTTCGTATGTTACTGTACCGCATGTTATATGAATTTTAAAAATTATGATCAATATTTTTGGTGTAGGTTCAAGATCAGCCAAAAAAATTTATCCCCAATTGAATCAATCAGATGGTAGGCTACAATTTGTTTTTACCAAAATTGATAAATGGCATGATAATGTGATCAATTTTTCGTAATTATGGTAAAAATTAGTACATGGCACGATGTGATACGATCAATTTTTAGTGTGAATATGAATAATTACGCAAAGGACCAGCGCCGAGGAGACAACCAAGATTCCGCCTTCCTCAATTTGAAATTTTTGAAGTAACCCAAGAAATTATACACAAGGAGGCCCATATATTCATTACATGACGCCTAATCTTCTCCTTGACAATTGAAATCGTTTCAATAAATATAGCCAAGCATCGACACGTTTGGCCATAAATTCAGTTGGGTCCCCAGCCAAAAAGCTGTTGTGAAGTACTCAATAAAAAGGCATCACAGACGTAAAAGTCAGAGTCGTACTTACGTACAAAAGAAGAGAATCCTAAAAAGTGCCATATTAGATTATGAAATAGGAGGGACATCTTCCAAAGCTTTATTTGTTGGCTGATTATAGAAACACACCCCAAGAGATCGGATAGGAAAATTGGACCCCCTTCTAATAATTATATATACGTGTCCCCTACACATTTTCAAAACTATACTCCTCAGGATCACACGAGCAACCTAGGTAGGGGTCGTTTGTTGGGTGGAAAAATAAAGACGTTATTCTTTTTTTTTTTTTTCAGTCCTTGAACTAAGAGTGATAACGAATTGATATGGACAAATATACATTGATCGAGATTGTTTGTTAAAGTAACTCAGGAGAGTAATCTTGTGATCAAGTGTTGAATATTATTTCAACACGAATACGCTGTCAACTAACCACCATACAAAACCTGGCACAACACATGAAAGGCTTATGTTCAACCAATTTAGATTGCACAACTTGGCTTGCCAAAAACCACGTGAACTGTGATTGGATAAACCTAGCATCAATCTAAGTGTATGTTGAATCATTTGATCTAAAAATTTAAATTGTTAGATAATGTGATATGTATATCTGTTAAATATGACTTCAACAAGCCTCATACATGTAATTCGAAACCATTAAAACCTAAAAAGTACACATAATTTAAATGGGTGTTGCAAATAATTTAATTTAGGACTTTTGTCTACTTTGATACTATGTCGAATCACTTAATCTAGAAATTTACACTATTATATAAAGGAAAAGTTACCCAAAAACTTTCATATCAAGTATACATTTAAAAAACAAAGGGGATTAGTTTTAATTTCACAAATTAGGTAATAATAAATTGCTTAAATTAATTAATATAGAATTAATAAGGAATTAATCTTTTCACCCCTCCCCCACCATTACTATCTTCGTAGCTCTTCAAAACTCACGAACACTACACCATGAAGGCCTGCCTCCACCACCATCCACCACTTCCGACCACCTACCACCGGCGAAATCACCTCCCAAACATAATTTTATATTTACTTTGAAACATTAAATTTATATTTCAAATTAGTTCGTGAAGTTTAATCCTCGAATTTATATAAAAATCAGAAATTATATAGAATGTCAAGGTTTAATGCAATGTTGAGCCCAGATCTTGAATTCTGCCTTCTCTTTCTCCAATATCCCTTCTAAATACGTAATTTGGCATCTTGATTCGGGTAATTTCATGCCACTATTGAGGCAAACCTAAGTCAGATTTTTTTTCTGCCAAAAGGCAAATAGCTTTGAGCACTTCAGAGAACAAAAGCTCAGCTAGACATTGAGCACTATTGGCTGTATACTAGTATTATAATATATAATGAAAAATTGGAATATCACCAAATGAAGACAAGAAAAAGAGGAGTTTGACAAAAAAATTTACTGCTTTGTTTGATTATTAAATGCAATTACATAATTGCATTTATTAGTATTAAGAGTGGATTGTAGGTGTACGTTTAGACGCAATGATGGTGGTGTAGAGGTGAATCCATGTTTTTGGTTGTGGGAGTAGTGTTAGGCGGAATGGGTCGAATAAAAAGTTCTTGTGATCAACTATTGTATAATCGTGATCAATAAAACAAATAAAATTATAACAAATAAATAATATGCCACATAAAAAAAATATGTGATTTTGTGACTAAATTTACTATAATTTGTGATTTCGTGATCGATGAATAAGCTACAATCAATTGATTTGATGAGTTGTAACTGAAATAAGTCATGACCTATATATTTTGTGATTTGTGATTAAGAAATAAATCGTGACCAATAATTGAATAATTTTGATCAATTATTGGATAATTGTGACAAATAAAACAACTAATTTTGTGACAAATAAATAATATGTGATCCAAAAATATGTGATTGTCATTAAATTTGTAATTGTGACCTATGATTTTCATCTTTGTGAACAATAAATAAGTTGCGATTAATTAATTTGATAATTTATGATCGACAAATAAGTTGTGGTCAATTAACTTGATAAATTGTGACCTTACACTGAGTTATGTCTAGTTAATTTGATAAATTGTGACCAATAAATAATTTCTGACTTATAAAAACGTGTAATCTAAAACTAAATTTATAATTGTAACCTACAAATTATATTTTTATGACTGTGACCTTATATGGTTTGTGTCTAGTATGTGATTGTGATTATTGGTTGTTACATATATGTAGATGAATATTTTTACCTTATCAATCTTATGAATGATGTTAGTTACGTTAATGTGGATGACATCTATTTTTTATGATTGCTATTTAATTTAGGTTAATTTCTTGTCAGATAAAATTTGTAATAACATGTCATAATTAGACAACATGTCACATTCAACATATTACTGGTCACAACAAGTCATAGTTTACACATACTTGGTCATAGCTCATTATGTTAAAATGGTCAAAAACTTTTAAATGTAAAAAGGTTTTGTCATAAACATTCACTATTAAAAGATGTTGTTACACATGTTACTGTTAACACAGAGTTTGTCACATACCGTCACAATTAAGACAAACTCAATCACAAATGGTCACAATAAATAAGACTTAGTCACAGTGAATCACAGATAACACAGCCTAGTCACAAGCTATTAGAATTTACGTAGACTTGATCACATTTAATCACCTTTAATGCAAAAATGGTCATAGACCCATAAAAAAAAGATTGAAATCTTCTACAACTGAATAATGAAAAAAAGAAGAAGAAGAAGCATACAATCAAAGAAAGAGTTAATGCTTAAACAACACAACTAAAAAGATAACTGTAAGATTTCGGCCTCCAATCCTTTGATTTTCAGGCGCAGTTACAACCAATCACCACCACAATCAACAAACCCAATCCCAATCAAACCTTCCACAACCGGTTGCTCTAAGGTGCCCACGAAAGGCAGAGAGTGTAAAGACTATAACCCTCAAATGACAGCCACAAAGGCTAGAGAAAAAAGGAAGAAAGAAGGTATATACAAGCACAAAGCCAATACCAATAAGCACTAAGCAAAGGGAAGCCGCCTTATCTCAAACAGACGGCTACATCTTTCACACTCTAACCACAACAGTAATGGGGCAACATATATATAGTAAAGGTGTGGGCTTTTAGGTTAAGGAATAGTAAGGCCAATAGATAACAATAAATGGGATGTCAACCAACAAAGCCGTCCATGGTAATGGGTCGGGCCATGAGCAACTATAATTAATTAGTCTGCTTCCAGTAACCTAAAATAGGTTGTAGAGTCAGTCTGATTAATTGTGGTATCGATATTTCACTTCACTCATCGATCGAGGCCTATGAAGTATAATCCAATAAAATCGATATAACATCATGAGCATGGATTTATTGGGTATCAAAACCCAACAAATCTCCACATTGATTCTCAATAAACCTGTAAGCAAACAAAACACACAGTTTATACTTGCATAATCAAGGTAACCAATAAAATTGGTATCACAGACCTTACCTCGTGTTTCGAACCCAAAACACATACCATACCCGCTCTATGTACTCACCAGGGTTAAGGTCAAGAACACCTAAATAGAAGCAGATAATCACAGAAATTAATGAAAAGCAAATAAACTTGTGATGGAGTTATCATATATAGGATAACACAAAGATCTTTTCAAAAGATGTTCACACAGAACAACATATTAACATCAAGTTAATCAACATGCCAATACATATGCAACAAATGCATACATGACCCTACGAAAAGATCTCACCGCACTTATCCTATGTCATTCCGTGTTGCTCACATCTCGAGAACACATATCTCACCTCATCGCCCACCATGCTCACTAGACTAATCACTCAACACATGTCTAACTGGTAAGTCACAATAGATCATAAGTTCTCGAGATAATCATCTATCATCACATAACTTCTCCCAACCTAAGTGGATAATGAGTCTCCACCTAACAGAAGTGATAGATATGTCTTCTTCGCACTCCACCTAATCAAGGTCTCTTCAGAGATAAAAGATTCTAACATTTGATCACCTCTCCACTTGTGATCCAAATGTCACACTCCATATCCCCAGTACAAACTACCAATGTATCCCTAAGCATCTATATTCCATCTCACCAAAAGACATACACCACACTACTAATACATCCTAAACTCACAAAGGTTAGGGCTCAATATAAATTGACCCACACATGACAAGGTTATTCCATCACCAATGCTCTAATAAATTCACACAGAATTTATCCCACAAAGAGAAAGGTGAAGGNATTGTGGTATCGATATTTCACTTCACTCATCGATCGAGGCCTATGAAGTATAATCCAATAAAATCGATATAACATCATGAGCATGGATTTATTGGGTATCAAAACCGAACAAATCTCCACATTGATTCTCAATAAACCTGTAAGCAAACAAAACACACAGTTTATACTTGCATAATCAAGGTAACCAATAAAATTGGTATCACAGACCTTACCTCGTGTTTCGAACCCAAAACACATACCATACCCGCTCTATGTACTCACCAGGGTTAAGGTCAAGAACACCTAAATAGAAGCAGATAATCACAGAAATTAATGAAAAGCAAATAAACTTGTGATGGAGTTATCATATATAGGATAACACAAAGATCTTTTCAAAAGATGTTCACACAGAACAACATATTAACATCAAGTTAATCAACATGCCAATACATATGCAACAAATGCATACATGACCCTACGAAAAGATCTCACCGCACTTATCCTATGTCATTCCGTGTTGCTCACATCTCGAGAACACATATCTCACCTCATCGCCCACCATGCTCACTAGACTAATCACTCAACACATGTCTAACTGGTAAGTCACAATAGATCATAAGTTCTCGAGATAATCATCTATCATCACATAACTTCTCCCAACCTAAGTGGATAATGAGTCTCCACCTAACAGAAGTGATAGATATGTCTTCTTCGCACTCCACCTAATCAAGGTCTCTTCAGAGATAAAAGATTCTAACATTTGATCACCTCTCCACTTGTGATCCAAATGTCACACTCCATATCCCCAGTACAAACTACCAATGTATCCCTAAGCATCTATATTCCATCTCACCAAAAGACATACACCACACTACTAATACATCCTAAACTCACAAAGGTTAGGGCTCAATATAAATTGACCCACACATGACAAGGTTATTCCATCACCAATGCTCTAATAAATTCACACAGAATTTATCCCACAAAGAGAAAGGTGAAGGTGACACTCACATAAAGAACGAAGATAACCGTCACAGACTGCCTCAAATAATCTCACAAACCACACAGGCTCACAAAGATGAAGGAGAAAATTGCTGCTCCTCTCAAGGTAAATAATTAACAAGTAATTCTTAGGTCTAGCAACAGGCAATGATTACCCCTTCATGGTAATCCCAAACCTAACGTCACCTCACACGATGACTTCTAATGCAAAAAATAAATCGTTACTCTACATGATAATAATAACTACAATAATAAAAGGCAAAGAACACGATACCGAGCGGACCACGTCTGAAGGTCCGTAAATATCGAGAGTTACGAATTCACCACTTTAGGACCACCACTATGCATCCTAAAATCTCCAGCAATCACTGCAACACAAGACGACAACCGGCACCCGAATTTCAAAACCAAAATCATCCAGATTTCACCGTATTACTCGAAACTGAAATTCGACAAAATCATCCGCAAAGTCATCTGCTTTAGGTTCTGTCTCGTCATTGGCAAAATTCTGTCGAAAGACCACATCGCCAAAAAATGAGCCACGCGCCTTGCCGACGTTCACGCGTGGGCTTCACGCGTAGGGCCACGCGCCATCGACGACCTACACGCGCCTCATCCCCACCTGTGCCACCACCTGCAAAAGCCTCATGTGGTGTCCGTTTCACCAACCGACCACTGGTTTAGGCTGAAATCAAGGCTGCAGGTCCGATTTTGGGGAGAAAAATGGACAGCTTCTTTGCTTCGATTCTGCCAGAAATCTGGTCTATTCCTGGTCCTTTATGGCTAGAAAACCACCACCAAACCTCGCTCTGATACCATTTGTAAGATTTTGGACTCCAATCCTTTGATTTCCGGGCTTAGTTACAACCAATCGACACCACAATCAACAAATCTAATCCTAATCTAACCTCCTACAACTACTTGCTCCAAAGTACCCACAAAGGTCAGAGAGTGTGAAGACTATAGCCCTCAAATGACTGCCACAAAGACTAGAGAAGAAGGAAGAAATACAGTATATACAAGCACAAAGCCAATACTAATAAGCACGAAGCAAAGAGAAGCTGCCTTATCTCAAACAGACGGCTACATCTTTCACACTCTAACCACAATAGTAATGGGGCAACATATATATAGTAAATATGTGGGCTTTTAGGTTAAAGAATAATCCAATAGATAACAAGAAATGGGCTGTCAACCAATAAAGCCGTTCAAGGTAATGGGTCGGGTCATGAGCAACTCTGATTAATTAGTCTGCTTCCAATGACCCGAAATAGGTTGTAGGGTCCTTCTGATTAATTGTGGTGTCGATATTTCACTTCGCTCATCGGTCGAGACATATGAAGTATAATCCAATAAAATCAATTTAACATCATCGCCCGAATTTATTGGGTATCAAAACCCAACAATAACAACTATATTAACTACTTATTTCCTTTCATATTAATTAAATCCTCAAATATTCAGAACAAAGATTGAAAAAACCATATTAGATTTCGATCCAATCATCCAAACACATTAAATCGATCAAACCGATAAAAAATATTCAAAGACAAAACAATAATTAAAAATGAAAATAAAAAAACTCATAAAATTCTTTTATTAAATCAATAAAAAGGATCATGTACATACAGAAATTAGGATCGAAAGATCGAATTCTTTGGCCCGACCAGTCTTCCATTAAGGAAGCTTTTCATTCAGAATATATATATATATTATATTATATTTACCACCTGATGTATATTTAATCAAAATTTGGTGGCTATTATCTTATAATTATATGTTTATTAATTTGAAAACGAAAGTATTTAAGTAGATTGTTAGTTGTGAAATGTGATTCTTATAGTGTACTAGTTGTGTATTGTTCCCTTATATAAAACCACATAAACTATTTAAACATGTCTTCAACAATCTAGACATAAGTTATTAGTGAAAAGCCACTACAACAACGTTCACCTTTTATGGCATGCATTGCATACCGTAAATAATTCTTTACGGTGTATAGCAACACGCCATATAAAGTAATGCCCACTTTTTATGGCGTGCAGAGTACGCTGTCTACAGAACGTCATTATTACCTTTTACGGCGTCAATGAATGCATACCGTAAAATGTGATATACTTTTTATGGCATGCCTCTGAACACCGTATAATATATCATGAAATTTACGACATCCTTAGTAGCACGCCGTTATTACCTTTTATGGCATTCAGTTAATGCATTCCGTAAAATATGATATACTTTTTACGGCATGTCTTTGAACACCGTAAAAGATATTAAACATTTACGGCGTGCTCAGTAGCACGCCATAAACATCAATTTTATTTTTTTTAAAATTATTTATTTATTTGATTACCAACAAACCTATAATACTTACAAAACAAAATTAATCCATAAATAATCAAGTTTTCCATTGTTTCGATAAATAAAAATATTGAACTGTTTTAATACAATATGTCAATGTAAAATTAATCTCAACAATTCTCAAAAGAC
>CAIGRB010075082.1:78491-91683 GCA_903798255.1 Fraxinus quadrangulata
CTTCGATGTACCTAATTGGCCATGCAATTGTACTTCCTAATGCAGCTTCAAGAAGAAAAAGCTCACGTGTAGGACCACATTATGCATCACATCACTAACCCTAACTCTCCATCATTCATTACCAAGTGGTACATGTTGCACTAGATCACTTGGATTTGTTGATACAATTTCACCTTTTGCAACAATATCAGCTTTCCCAAACCAAGATAAAAATTTGCATTTCTTATTTCGAATGTCGTCTAAACTATTCAAGCTTCTATCTCTAGGCTATAGAATTCATATCCAATTGTACAATTTGTTATCTTGAATATAGAAAGTAAATGTAATTTAGAATAACATTTATTAATTCTAGTTTTTTACTTACATTATTTTCTTGTTCAGCACTTTTACTCTTCACTTGAAACAAAGATTTTAATTCTTTAATTTCATCTTTCAATTCTTGGACTTGAGTTTGCAAGTTATGATTGTGCACTAGAGCATTCAACTTTGAAGGAGTAGCATTGAAACCAAGACCCCTTACTCGTCCTCGACGTTCTGGACCAAGTATTCTTGCAACTCCATCATCTTTGAAGGAGTGTTTGCTTGGAGGGGTACCTGTCTCTGAATATGCTTTTATTTTGTTCTAATATGAGGAAATACATTAATGGACTAAAATTACAAATATAAGCTTTAAATGACCAAAAATTACTAAAAGCAATATTGTTACCAATGTTTCCCCATCTAATTCATTAATAGATTTACCATTTTTTCGTGTATGTCCTCGAACATAAACATCATCTCTCGTTATGGAATCAGGGTCTTCACTTTCAGCACACCGCATTTTACATATTTCATATACGTGATAGTTTGTAAATAAATGAAATAACTTTTCAAGCAAGTTTAACTTATAATTTAACATTTTTTTTACCATTTCAGCTTCTAAGCGAGCAAAGATTTTTCTACTTGTTGTATGCATTATAATTTCACTTGATCTCATATTTTTGAATATTTTATTCTTTTCCTAAAAAATCAATTAGTATTATATAAGCATAAATTTTATTAGGAATATAAAGCAATAAAAGCTTACCTTATATGGTTGAGAATTGCGTTCTTTGACAAATGCTTGCCATTCTTCCATTGATTCAACATTATCGGGCTTGAAAAGAGTAGCAGCTCGTGTCATGCCCATTGTTTTCCCTTTGTTATTGATCACTTTGAGCACATTGGATCGATGATCTCGCCAATTCTTTCCCATTTTTCGCATAATGTATTTTCTATTACATGTATCAACATCAAACTTTTGTTGCATCAAAGTTCACAATATTAAAAGTCCTCTTAATGCAACTGATAACAATTGTTGTATGAATACAAATTAAAAAAAGAAAGGATAAAAAAGGTCGATAGACAAAAAAGAAATAATTTACAATGGCAATCATGAGACTTTAGATTTAAAATCATATTATCTCCTAATGATATACACTTTGAAATGTTAGAGCTATAACCATTAGGTAATTTTAAATCAAACAGCATCTTACAAAATAACTCTTTCTCATTTTTGGATAGCATATATGATACTGCAGGTAGGTAATATGTATTCCCTTTCAATTTTGGATGAAGATCTTTCCTAATACCCATATTGAATAAATCCTTACAAGAATTTAGCCAATCTTTTGATTTTCCCTTCAGTGCAAAATAGTGCCAAGAATCATTTCGCAAACATTTTTCTCAATGTGCATTCCATCCAAATTATGACACAAAAGTAGTGTCTAAAAAATAACTATATAAATTTAGTAAAAAAATTTAAGCAAACAAAAACTAATTTAAAATAGTGTAAAATGACTAAACTCCCAATATAGTAACTCAAAGACTATTGACTTTTTTTCCATGGCCATTTAGAATTTGATTTTTTCATCTTTCTTTTTTTTTCCCCCTATTTTTCCCCAATTATTGCTAACATTCTTGGTTGAACACATCACTTCTTGACCGGTTAATATTTTAAGACTAGACCTATGTTCATTGTTTCCATCAAACCAAGCTTCTTTCAATCGATAAGGATGATTATATGCAAGAAATATTCTATGACCCATGTATGAAAACTTTCGACTACATGTCAACCATTTTGCACATGTGAATAAACCGCATACTAGACATGCTACTCGGTCTTTCGTATGATATCCTGATAAGTTCCCATAAGCCATAAAATCATTAATTGTCCATATTAGCACAACCTTCAGATTGAAGATGGACTTGGTAAATCCATCATATGCTTCAACACCAATATTCCACATCTCCTTTAAGTCTTCTATTAGTGGTTCTAGATATACATTTATATCATTTCTAGGTTGCTTTGGACATAGGATCAATAAAGTCAACAACAAATTTTCTTTAGAAATGCATATCCGGGGATGGAGATTATATATAACTAGTATCACTGGCCAACAACTATACCTAGAACTTATGTCACCAAAGGGATTAAATCCATCAGAAGAAAGGCCAAGCCTAAGATTTCGTGGTTCTGATACAAAACAAGGCTATTTTTGATTAATTCTCTCTCAAGCTAATTAATCAACTGGATTACGCAGTTTTCCATCTTTACTTCTGTGATTTGAGTGCCATATTAGTTGTTCTGCATTATCAAGTGACCTGAACATTCTTCTAAATCGTGGTATGATCGGAAAATATCGCAAAACCTTTGCAGGTATCCCTTTCTTAATCTTCTTAGTCCGTTCATTAACTTTCCACAGCGAAGATGCGCATTTTGGACATGTCTCCAAATCCTCTAGATCATTTCTAAACAAACAACAATCATTTATGCATGCATGTATCTTTTCATACCCCCAAATCAAAAGTGTTCAATCACATTTTTGTTGAATTGCAAGAATCAGGAAGGGTGTTCCCATGTGGTAGCATATCTCTGATAATATCAAGAAGTTCATTTAAATCGTTGTCAGATATACTATGTGTAACTTTAAACTAGTATAAGACAACGATTATAGATAGCCTGGTATAGATATCCTTGTATACTTTGTGCAACCAGGATATAAAGGAATTTTGATACCTTCATATAAATTTGAAAAGTCTTTCTCTCTATCTTCATTCTCGGGTTCTAAAATATTGTCATTCTGAAAAAATGCATCTCTATACCTCCTATATACCTCTAAATTTTCTACATCTTGAGGAGGTAATGATGCTGCATTCGATTTTTCTCCATGAAATACCTAGGTAGTATATGTAGGATCCATGCCATTAATGATTAAATGCCCATACATTATATCAAAATATTGGTGGAATAGGTTTTTGCAACATTTGCAAGGACATATGACATTTTCTGAATTCCCCGCATTGGCTTGCATCATATTTACAAATTTTCTTACACCATGTTCATATGCCTCCGAAACTCTATAAAAGAATGCTAAATAAATCACCTAAAAAGCATTTATGGACACATTTTAAAATATTCACAATTTAAGAGGACAAGATAACTTTGATAAGTGTACCCAATCTATTGTAACACTGTGAGAATGAAGTAAAAAACGATTATATTAGGACATCATAAAAATCTAATTCCAATTAGGTAAATCATTTTGACAATAAAGTTTTGCACGAACTGATATTACAAAAAATTAATTCAAATGCAATTCAATAATTGACAGCCAAGCATATATCTGTTAAAGCAAGTAATTATTCCCTCTGTACAAGAGTTGTGAAACACTTCTTTGATCAGTTTATGATGAATGGCTTTTGGTGAAATCAGTTTATGAACTTAGAATAGGAAATCTTCTATTGAGTTCTTATGTCAGGAAAGGTCTTTCTGAAAAAGCCAAGATCTTCTTTGATCAAATGATTGAAGCAGGAGGAAAACCAAGTTGTGTAACATGGGAGATTCTCTCAGAACATCACATCAAATCTAGGAGGATTTCTGATGCTGTGTCTTAAAGAATGTTTATTCAGCTAGAGGTTCAAAGGGCTAGAATCCTAAACCCGCAAATGTCTCATCCATTCTCAAGATCTCTGAGCAAGAAGCTGATATGGCAATTAAGGATGACTTGCTGGAAGTCTTGAAACAAGTTGGGTATCTTGATGATGAAGTTTATATGTCATACATTCCCCTATCTAATGGGACATATACCGAAAGTGATTCAGCATTAGAGGATGGTCGAAATGATAGTTATGATATTAATGATGGAGCTAATGTACTTCTCAGTCAATTCCAGGAAAGCTTGTGAGAAGTATTTCACCACTCTTGTACAGATGCAATAATTACTTGCTTTACTAAGAGTGGATATTTGCTATCCTCGTTTGAGATGTTACATAAATATATTTTTGCATAGTTATAGGTTTATATTAATGTGAGAAGATTTATTTGTTTAGCCCATCCGACAAATTTCTATCGATAATTCTTGAAAATGCTTAATCCAATTCTTTGAATGTTATGAGAAGTGTTTTTATTATCCCTTGCCGTAATAATATCTCGAGGGGCCTGGATGATCCGGTACTTTTCTTGCTTCATCTGGCTAATGCTGAATAAGATAAGATTGAGAGGGTTTTGGAATTGCTACAATAGTAATAAATCTTTGATACAATTGCATACAAAACTGAAAGAAAATTGCATGGGCTGTATTTGAGGCTGCATAGGTTGCTGATCTCTGGAATTGTGACGACATCCTAGTCCTCATCAAATGAGACATTCTAAGTTTTGCTTTAATAGCATATTGGTTGTATTGTTATCTTGTTGTCATTGAAGAGTTAGATTTTTCAGACATGGAGTACTAGTGAATAAACTTGTTGTCACGAGCTCCAAATCTATGGTTAAAGATGTTTGCTGGTGTCATTAGTTCTCGTCTATCAAAAATTTTATTCACTTTAGTAGCTACTAAACTGATGGATTCAACTATTACATAGGCAACATTAGCTCATGGATTGACTTGGATTCCGAAGATTAGACACTCGTAAGGAATCTGAATTGCTTTGAAGCAAGAAATAGCTTAAGCCTCTCATCTATCCTTGCAGGTGAAATTCTTTCTGATTAAAATTATTTAGCTCTGGTTTCCATTTCTACAATTCATGTGTATGTACACAGGCACCCTTTATATTCAATTCACAGAAGCAAATCTCTTCACTTGCAATCCTAACTCCAATTCACAGGGGCAGGCCAGGGCAATACTATATTCAATTTACATTTCACAGTGCAATTCAAAAATTATAGGGCAATACCATATTACTTTTTCCTGAAATTGTGCAATTCACACTTCACAAATCACAGAGTAAGAAAGCAACTCACCGACGTCACAGAGGCAGCAATACTGGAAGTGAGATAGGAAAATCAATTGAAGAGCAATGTATAGGTTTCGAGCAATTGAAGAGCAAGGTGTCAATTTCATGTGTTAAAAAGAAAAAAATAAACATTATTACAATTTACACAAATCAAAATAACGAAAAATTAGAAAAGGAAAACGAATATATGCTTGCAATCGTGGCTTCACCTAATCACCTTCTTCTTCTGCTACTGTCGAAGATTAGACGGCGGTCGAGGCTCGACGGAGCAGGCGAGCAGCAGCTTGGAAAATGATGGTGCGAATTCGAGGATCCGACGAGCCAATCACCAGCATGGCGAGCTGCGAGCAGCAACCAAACTCGAATGGTGGATGCAGGGGTTGAAAACTGAATGGCGGGAGGACTAAGGAGGAGGCAGAGGCGGATGCGGAGGATGGAGGGTCAGAGACAAAGTGGAGACGGAGCCAAAGCGGTTGCTGGTCCAATATTGTGAGGCGGAGGGAAGAGAGTTGGGTATTTGGGTAATTGGATTGGGCTGGGTATTTGAATGTGTAATATGGTATTGGGTATTGGGTATTTGAATGGTATTGGGCTAATGGGCTCAAAAAATTCACGGAAAACTAACAATCTTAGTTAAATAAGGGAGGAACTCAATTGGATATTATGATTTCACATCTATTATTTCATATAATTGGTATTTTCTTGTTTAATAATTTTAGGGTTTAGACTTTTATTTTCATGAATTTATATTAAAATCAGTTTAATAATTACTATATTTTTTATGGATTCAGTCTTTTTTTCTATTGTTTAATAAAACTTTTTATTGAGTTTCTATTTCAATTACTTGTTGTTGAGATTTGTTTAACAATTATTAAATTCTTTATAGATCCAGTCATGCTTCTTCTATCATTAGATTGAACTAGTTGTTGAATTTTAATCTCAATTCACCTTATTGGTGGATTGATTATCATCTAATGCTTGATGTATATGGTTGATCTTTGATCTTGTTCCAATAAAATTGTGCGAATATGTCATAAGTCTAGATTCTAGGATTACATTTGTAAATTAAATTGATTTTCACAATACATCTTCTGATTAGAGTGTCGGGATGAAAGCCTCTAACTGTGTTATAAAAATGGAATAATTAATGTGAATGATCCAATCCAATTTAGGAAATTTCGACGCTTCACTGTCTCAAATTATTGATTTTAATTTCACCTTTCAATATTGAATTTTACTCTACATTGAAGACGATACTCATTCCTTTTTGGAACTCTTAAGCATTTTCCATCTCCCTATAGATACGACACCCCAAAACTGCACTACAACTACCGCGTTATTCTTTGAGCGTAATCATGTGCTCATAAGTCGAAAAGAGTTTTCCATTTATATTGACTTAAAAGTGTAATGAAATATACGAATAATAATTGGGATTGACACACATCCATATCTTGTAATTAATCAGATCATGTTGACAAAGGGATTATAGTTTCATGGTAAATGAACAAATTTGATTTTGTCATACCACCTGACATTTTACATCACATTTTTTCCCTGATACATTGTTAGATGTTAATTTGGGATGATGGATGTAAATTGGTAATAAATTAAAAGAGGATATTTTAATTTATCGATTTTGATTAAATCAAAATATTAATTCATATCGTTAGGCATTGTAATTGAGAACCTAATGTGTCGGATACAAAAGAAGTAAATTCATTAATTAACAAGTATTGAACAATTAATTATTTGAGTTGCTTGTTAATATGTCCGAATTAATTAATTTGATTAGTTAATTCATGGACCAAATTTAATTAATTAGATTAATTAAATATTGGATCGGAGGTAAGTTTAAGAGATGTCCAAGCTCACTTGAACTTTTATTAATAGGGTATGAAAAATGATAACACAACATAATTATATTCTTGCTAGCACAAGTAAAGAAAAACCATAGTTCTCTCAATCTTGTTCCTAGTTTGGATTTTCAGTGAATGTTGGACAATTGTGGATTGTAAATCAAAATTGTTCGTGTTCAAGATAAAAAAAAATGAGTTTACAAAATTCAACATAGGTATAATGTCTATCACGATTTCTATCTAAACACAAAGCAAATCTGTGATGGGGATTGAAAATTATTTTATTTTTCGCCATGTATGATTAAGTAAATTCCCAACAAAATTAACAATTAAACCCATATTATAGTGCCTTTAAATCCAATTCAAACATTCAAAAGTGTTTTCAAGATTTTGGAAGATAAATGCAAGTGCTATTTATTTTCTTTTTCAAATCTTGATCAATCCTACAAACTAATTATCAAGGGTCTCTTTAAGCACCAATTAAATTATAGAGGAGACAAATATCATTTTAAGGCAACGATCTCATATTTAAGTCTTTCTATCATATTTTGTGTTATTGATTCTTCTTTTTATTATCTTCTCAATTCTCTTTGAATGATAATATTACAAAAATCACAAACAATATTTATGGAGAACGAGACTACCATGGCCACTATCAAACTCATGAATCAATACGTTGTTCACTTGGATCGATTCGATGGAGCAAATTTCACTCGATGGTGAGACAAATTGATGTTTCCTTCTCACGATGTTGAAGATTTTCTACATCCTTGACCCGGAGTTGACACCATTAACATAATCGACATATAAAGATACTGAGGTCGAAAGAACGGATAGGCAAAAGTGTCAAGAAGATTGATTGACTTTCTACGATCATATACTCAACGCTCTATCTGACCAGTTGTATGATTTCTACACCAACATATCCACGGCAAAAAGAATTGGGATGCATTAGAAAACAAGTACAAAGCCGAAGAAGAAGAATAAGAAGAAGAAGGTACCAAGAAATTCTTTATATCGAGATATTTCCAATTTAGGTTTATTGAAAACATTCATCTTCTCTCCCAATTCCATGAATTACAAGTACTCGTTAACAAACTAAAAAAGTCAAGATTGAACTTTCGAAAACTTCTAAGTGGGAGCAATTATTGCCGAACTCCCAGAGACTTGGAAAGAATATCGAAAGAAGGTTCTTCATAGTTCCAAATATTACTCTTTGGAACAAGTTTAGAAACATCTCTGAATTGGGGAAGAATTGAGGGCAATGGAAAAGAGTGAAAACTCTTATGAAGGCAAATTAAAAGCCAATGCCATTGAAAAGATCGAGTCGTCCAACAAATCAATCAAGAGGAAACCTTCTAAAAAATTTAACAAGTTTAAGAAGAAACCTAAGGGAGATTGTTTTGTATGTAGAAATCCCGGACATTTTGCAAAGAAATTTTGGACATCGAAAACAAAACAAGAAAGAGAGAAAAGTTAACTCCATTGATGAAGATGGTAATGTAAGTGAAATCAATGCTATCAAGGGCAAAATTCTCAGTTTGTGGTATGATACATGTGCAACTATTCATGTATCATATGATACGTCACTATCCAAGACCTATCATGAATCAAATGGAGAACAAAAGATACAAATGGGTAATGAAGGCTGCTCAAAAGTGGTTGGAAAAGGACATGTGGACATCATCTTCACTTTCGGAAAAACTGTTACCTTAACAAATATGCTACATGTTTCAAAACAGAATATGAACTTAGTTAGCGAAAATCTTTTGGAAAAACTAGGCATAAAATGTGTTTATAAATTCGAAAAACTTGTATTATCCCGAAATGGGAAATTTGTTGGAGAAAACTATTCAAGTAAAGGAATGGTCGAATTGTGTAACGTTGACAATATTAATAATAATAAAGTTGATTTTACTTACTTGATTGATTCATTTACTTTATGGCATCCTAGATTAGGTCACATAAGCTGGTATAATGATACAAATGCTTAAATACGATATGATTTCATACAGTGTGAATGATACTTATAAATGTGAAACACGTGTAGAATCTAAAATGGTTAAGAAGCCTTATCAAAGTGTGAATAGAACTTCTTAAATTTTAGAACTTATTTATTCGGACTTATGTGAACTTAATGGAATGTTAACTAGGCCAGGAAATGGATATTTCATCATCTTTATAGATGATCAATCTAGGTTAATACCTTATGTTTATTTAATGAAACATAACTATGAAGCATTTGACATGTTTAAGACTTATAAAAATGAAGTTGAAAATCACTTCTATAAGAAAATAAAAACACGTAAAAGCGACAGAGGAGGAAAATACTTCTCTAATGATTTTAATTCAATTTGTGAACAACAAGGTATAGTATATCAATATCCTACACCTAGGACACCAAACAAATGGTTTGGCTAAAAGAAAAAAATAGAACATTAGTTGAAATGATAAATGCCATGTTAACGTATGCTAAGTTGTTATTTAACTTGTGGGGTCAAACTTTGTTGAATATATGTAGAATATTAAATAGGATTCAATATTTACAAAGGTTTCTTCTTATGAATTGTGGAGAGGAAAAGAATCAAACATTAGATATTTCAAAGTATAGGGATGTCTTGCATATTGTAAGAACACGGATCCTAAAAGGACCAAGTTGGGTCCAAGAGGCATCAAATGTACCTTTATTGAATATACTAGCAATAAAAAATCATATGAATTACTGAATTCAAAGACCAATGTAATAATTAAAATCAAATGACGTGGAGTTCTTTGATAATTCACTATCTTTGGATAATGAATTAAGGGAAACTCATAAAGATGTTCCTAATTCTAGTGGAGTACAAGATGAAACATCTTCTAAAGATATTAATGAATCTAGTGAACCTCGAAAAAGCAAAAGAACTCGGATAGAAAATACTTTAGGACAAGATGAAATTAATTCTCAATTTTTTTCACTTTACTTAGTAGAGGAAAATGAGAAAAATATTGTAAGAACCATTCATGTTGTTTTACAAGTGGAAATCGATCCTAAAACCTATAAAGTAGCTATCGGTTCTCGTGATAATATATTTTGGAAAGATGCAGTTAAAGATGAAATGGATTCAATTATCCAAATAATACGTGGAAATTTATCGATTTACCACCCGGTCTTAAACTATTCGTTGTAAATGGGTGTTTAGGAGAAAACATAATGCAGGCAGTTCTCTTGATACCTTTAAACCTAGATTAGTAGCTAAAAGTTATCGATAAAAGGAATTATTTGACTATTTTAATACATATGCACTGGTAACTAGAATAACAAAAACAAGGATATTATTCGCATTAGTGTCTATATATGACTTACATGTTCATCAAATGGATATCAAAATGACATTCTTAAATGGGGATCTCGATGAAGGCGTTTATATGGAACAACCTGAATGATTTTTTTTCGCTAAAATGAGCACAATCTGTGTAAGTTAATAAAATAATTATATGGTTTAAACTAGACACTTGAGAACTGGCATGAGAAATTTGACTTAGCGATTATTTCATTTGGCTTCAAACATAATAGTGTAGATAAATGCTTGTATTTTGAATTATGTGATAATTGTGTAATATTTATTTACTTATATGTTGATGACATGTTGATTTGAGTAATCGCATGGATGGCGTAAAAGAAACGAAGAGGTTTCTATCTTCTACATCAAGATGAAGGATACTGGATAGGTGGATATCATTTTGGGTATCAACGTTACTAAAATTAGTGAGGGTTACTTTTTGAGTCAATCGCATTATATCGAGAATGTGACAAATAAGTTTAAACATTTGAACATAAAAAGGTATAATACCCCTCTTGATCCATGTTCCAAGCTTATAAAGAGTGATGAAAGAGCTATTGCTCAATTGGAATATGCAAGTGTTAAAGGGAGTCTTATATATGCAATTCAACGCACAAGACCGGACATAGTATTTGCAATTAGTAAATTTGGTAGGTTTGCTAGTAACCCGATGAAGGAATATTGGAAGGCAATTGGGAGAGTTCTTGGTTATTTAAAGAAAACCAAAAACTTAGGTCTACATTATTTCAAATTTTCAGCTGTATTGGAAGGATTTACTCATACTAGTTGAATATCTAACACATATAAGAGTAAATCTACTTCGGATTGGGTGCTTACTCTTGGAGGAGGTGCACTTCCTTAGAAATCAAAGAAACAAACATGCATAACATATTCAACGATGGAATCTGAATTTGTGACATTAGCCGATACTAGGATAGAAGGTACTCAACTTAAGGATTTATTATATGAGGGTTGAGTTTTAAAGCTCTTAATGAAGTTTAATGCGTACAAGTATCTTTTAAAAGTAACAAAGATATTGGAAGAATTTTACCTAAATGAATTTCGAGGTGGTGTCGCCTTAATAGAGAGTCGGAGTTTCTCTTGTAAAAGTTCAACGAATAGAATGAACCCAAGGCCATATTAGTGCTGAGAGAGTTTGAGGAACTTGTGAATACATGACATTTATGAGTGTGTTATCACTGGTATTACACAAAGAATAATTGGTTCAAAACTTTCATACTACCTTTAATTTTGATGATACCTAGTAAGAAATATCACTATGGTTAGATTCAAATCGAAAGATATATATAATCCTTATACTAAGTGTCACTATTTTGAGTATGTGATATAATTTTGAACAAATGGGGATTGTTGTATTTGTTCAAAATCAATTGGAAATATGTATGAAAGTATGGAAGAATTGATAGAATCAAAAGAAGAAAAAATTTTGGAGGCAAAATGGCCATGCTCATTGTTTGCAAGTACTAAGGCTTCAGGCCTCAGGCCATGCATGGGCATACAGCAAAAATATAGTTGGTGACTTTTTTTTTCTAGTTTGATTCTAGGCATCTTTTCATGAGAGATTGACACTATTTCATGGATGGTGCATTGAAATCTTTAAATATGTGATAGATTTATATTATATGAGTATCAAATATCGTTTGACATTGCCATTATCTATTAAATGGTCAGGTGTACAAGATTTCGCATGCACCTTACAACCACTAAGAATTTCTTCAGCTCCAATAGAGACTTTGAATTATAGGATGCAACCCAGACCATTAAACACCATGAATAACAAGCACATACTATTCATTATTTTATTTTCTGATTTTATTATTCTTTCTAATTTTTCCTTTTTCTGTGTTGGCTTGGGGGACATAATGCGGTTCGAGGACAAGTAGAAATATAAAGCACTTACGATGATGAATAACACATGCATAATCCATCAAACATCCAGATTCAGCAGGACAGGACAATTCATGTTCTCCAAGAATTTATACGAGAGTGATATAATTACTAAATATAGTAAGAATTCAAATAAAGCAATCTTCTCATTTGTTGGTAGCCATCAAAATTGAACCGTCAGTTTCAAGTACATGTGGGAACTATATTTTCTAGAAAATTTTAGGATGAAAATAACAATCAATGGTGGATAAAGAGTAAGAAAATACCCCGTAACCAAATTGCTTGACATCATATTCATGTTCAGGACTTTAAACTTCTATTCAATTTGAGTGCGGGTATCAAGAATATCAAGTTTGTCCTTCAACCGTAACACAAGTCCGACTAGAGTGATACTTGTCGGAACTATAATGGAAGTGGTTTTATCCCATCTTCACTTTCATTCGTTATCCACATGAACAAACTTTCCCCCATGAAACACGATGAATTTCAAATGATTACCCATACCAGAAAAGTTGAGATTACGATGATAAGAGTTTCGCACAATCAATATGTCGGGCATTTCATACCATAAAAATGATACATTCTAATATTAAATCCAAACAATAGCAAAAGGTCAAACCAACAGTTGAAATACAGTTTTCAAGTGTTGAATTCTACATTTGAAATGTCTATCCCAAGAGTTCCTAAATATCGAGTTCGAATGTTGAAATGTCTATGCAGTTTCTAAATGTTGAATTCGACAGTTGAACTGTCGAAATTGACGGGAAGCATATATATGTGGTTGATTGGAACAAATATTTCGTCACATAAAGTGTGGTTATCTCGATTTCCAAAATAGTAATGCATATACCA
>CAIGRB010075100.1:0-11724 GCA_903798255.1 Fraxinus quadrangulata
ACTGTGTCTCCAAGGCACTGAATTAGCCATGTGTTACATACTACGGTGGCGATGGTGGGTCATGACCCTTGGCAACAGACTCCGACTCTGTGTTTGTCGTGTTCCCGACCATGCGTGTTTCACTTCGTGTTCGTCTCTTTGACATATCTTTTTGTTCAGTGGTTTCCCACATACGGCGCCAATGAAATAATCACAAAATTTACCTTCACAGCAATGATGACGCGTGGGGTGTTTCGACTGCTTCGATCAACGAATGTTACTACAAAATGAGGTCGAGACTTTCTCCCCCGTTGTACCTCCGGTGTGAGAATCAGTAAGTGCTTAAGGAAAGTTGGAGGAAAGCATATTGAGAGTTCAAACAGTTTCGGTTCCAAGAGAGCTACCTTTTCTCGCCTTGGGGGTATTTATAGGCACCTGATGATATGCCTCCGTTTCCTGATTAGTTATGCCACGTGTCCCACGTATGCTTTCTCCACTTCTCCCACGTTGTAGAGTGGTGATCCCCACTTATCCAATAGTTGGTGATACCCACATTCTCTGTGAGGTGGTTTTCGCCCATCTCATTGCCATTTGTATGGTTAGGGGTGGTGTTGGTCTTACGGTGGTAGGCGACCTATGTGGACGTAGAGGGCCTCGAAGAAGGTCGATGGCCTCATGGGGGTAGACAGCATATGTGAACGTAGAAAGTCTCACGGGGGTCGATGGCCTCATGGTGGTAGGCAACCCTGTGGGGGTCGACAGCCTCACCAGATGGACAGTCGTATGTAGTTGACGTGTGGCGTATTTTAGGTAGCTCCAATCTCAATTTCCCACTTGAACAATTATTAATGCAATCTCGTATCAGTTATTTTTTGACTTCGCAGTAATGTTCAATGAAAACATAACAAAAACAAAAAGGGCACGTTTAGATATTTGTAAATACTTATATTTTAAATAATTTACTTTTTATTAACCTTAAAAAAGAAAGAAAAAGTATTGTTTTCAAGAGTAAATTGCTTACAATCAAAATAAATAAATAAATAAATTATTTATTTGTTTTCATTAATAGAAAAAATATTTATTTTAAAACTTTCCTTTTCCTTATATAAGTAAACCTTAGGATGCTAGGGAGAGCTTAAATTAAAATTAAATGATCAGAAGTTATTAGTTTTATAGAATGTAAGGAAAATTAGTGAATACAAGCTGTGACTCATATGAAATGTGTAAATAAAAAATATATTGTATTAATTAAAAAGTAATTTTTCAACTTCACAAAACAATGTTAAGAGAAGCACTTAATAAACATATTTTATATTTATTAGATGACAATCGGCAATCGTGAAGCGCATCTAGTGTAGTGGTATCATAGTACCCTCCCACGGTACTGACCGGGGTTCGATTCCCCGGATGCGCACTACATTGATTTTTGATATTTTATCCTATTAATTTCAGATATTTTACTTGCTAATATCAAACTCTTTCATTTGCCTCACAAAATTTTCGTATATACTTTTCCCTTTCACATTATAATTTTTTATTTTCCCATTCGAGTTTTAAAATTTCATAAGTTTTTAATTTTTCCAAGTGTCGAAGAAATTGATTCATGAGTTGGCTCAATTTTCTATAGTTGTCCAATATGACAAGGCCACTCCAACACCATGATCAACACACTTTATTTTTTATTCTTACTTCAAGGAATTCACCCCTTCTAGTAGGGGGTGTTATGTGGTCAGAGCAATTTGTTGGTTCGACTAGTTTGATAAATGATAGTACATGTCGTGGACGTGAGCCAAATAGCAAAAATCTTGTGAGATTGCTAGAGAAGCAACTAGGCGAGCCCAACCATGCTCCTTGCTTTATTTTTTCCTTATATTGCAATTTTTTGTCTATAAGAAGGCAATGTCGTTGCCTTCAACTTTTAGACAACTTGTGCTCTATTTTCTAAATCTTTAATTATCGTTACCATTTGCTCTCATCACTTTTCTCAAGTATTGGATCAATTTTTTATTTTTTTTTATTTCATAATTTTTAGCTATTATACCATTTTTTAAAATTGATTTCATAATTTTTTTTTCTAATATCATAATTTTGGCTATTGTTGTTTCATTATTATGCTACGCAATTTACGTAATAGTTAGCTCATCATCATCTTTTTTGTACGAACACAATTCATTCAGATTCTTATCAAACTTTCAAAGATTCGATAAAAGATCATTGCGTTACGACGTCCGATAAGATGAAAGAAGAATAAAATTCTTCTTCATAAACTACAGAGGTAGTATATCTTTAGCCTTTGATGCTAACTATAATATTTTACAGTATCTACAACAGTTATGTTGACGTCAAAAAATGACTGCCACTTTTGTCAACTTAATTGATGATTTAGAAGATGTAATCTGAGTTGAAATATGTAAATTGTGCTAAAATAGTAAAATGTTGTTGAAACAATAAGAAAAGAGTGCTTTTGCATTAAATGGAGAGAGTTTGAAGTGAGTTTCATATCATAGTTGAGTTCAGTCCCTATGGGGGACCTTCATAATCCCATTTATAGTAGGGAATAGACAAATTGGCTTGTGTTACGTCAAATCAGTTATAGTGCTAGCTTTGCTGTGTGTACCACTGACCTAATTTTGATAGGTTGTTGAGGTCGACTTTCATGTGCCAAGTTGGAGCTGAGGTGGGGAGTAATCATTGCCTAATTGTGATTGGTAACAATTAAGGGTGCCACATGATGTTCGCCATGTGTCCCGAAGTGATTTGATTAGATAAATGTGTGATGTCAGTCTTGGAGTGAAGAAAATCAAAGTGTAATGATGGTGTTCCCAAAATGATGGCGATAGTTCATTTCTTCTAAAGATAAGTCGATTTTAACTGAAAATTGTATAGAGCTGAGCTGAACTAAGCTGAGAGTTTCACCCTGACATGATGACTTTATTATGAGATTTAAACTCAACTTAAAATCGGCTGCAATCACTTTGATGAACTCTTAAATTGACGAAGGTTGGACCTCTAATAAATAACATGAAAATAAGGTAACTGCCAAATATTTTTTTTTTCTCTCCCACGACGGCTTATAGGGAAAGTTTCCCATAAATGCATCAACAAATGTCCATTTTCTTGCCACTTTTTCATCAATGGTCGGATTTAATTGTTTTGAAGTTTTCCCTCTTTAAATATACATTTTGTCACTCCGTTTCCCCCAATTCCCATTTTCTTTGGCCTTTGTTACTCTTGTTTTTCCAGCCTATCTAGCCAGTTCGTCTTTCCCGGCCTAAATTCTCAAAATGAGTCCTAACGAGAGCAGGGTCCAATCTTGGGCAAACAACCAAGAAGAGTCAGTTCCTCCTAGTGAATCTTCACCTAAGTCCAGCTCGGATGAGAGGGAGTCACTAGGTGAGGTACTCCTAGGAGGTCCAAGAATGTAGTGGGTTTATCTAGAGGATAATGTGGATATGCAAGTGTCAAGGAGGTAGTTGGTGGGGCAAGTGAGGTCAGATCAGGAGTTAACTGGGAGTGTCGGGGTATCAGGTTCTCTGTAACAACTGAGAATTTGAAGCAATGACGAAGAAACTATTATATCTCTAGCCCAGTGACGTTGTTTCCTCCTCTACCTACCCAACGGACTTGTGACCCTCCGGAGGATAGGGTTACTCTCAATCTGTCTTTGTTATCTTTTGGCCTGAGCTTACCATTTCCTCCTGCCGTTCGTATGTTTTTTATGCTTGGGGAATTGTACCTACTCCACTCTATCCCAATGGTTAGAGGGCTGTTTTTGGTTGTATGTTCTTGTGGAACAGCTAAAGGTTCCCTGAGCTGACTGTTGAGGAGTTCAACACTATACATAATTTCAAAGAAGACGGAAAAGATTCAGGCTGGTATTACACTAGCGTGAAGCCAAAGCTGGGAGGTCCCATGGATTTGGAAGGCATTTCTGCAGCTAAGAAGTAGAAGGATGATTTTTTCTTCGTGCATGGTGACTGGTTGTTCCACTCATCCGAGGTGGACAGGGGTGCAATGGTCCTCACTTACCGAAAAATGAGTGAGTAGAGTTTTTTTTTTTTTTTACCTTCTTTTTGATTTCCTTTATTCCTGTAGCATCCCGTCGAGCTACCATTACTCTTGAGTTGAGGAGTAAGCTGAACACCATCAAAGTTCTTTCTTACCCGTAAAGGTCCTGTACTGTCCTGATTTGCGACTGACACCTCCCTACTCCAGGTAAGAGCTGAATTTGATTCGTTCTGGCTTCCCTTACATGGCTATTCCAAAGCTGAACTTGGATGATTTGGTCGGTACCCATCCTAAAGCTGGACTTTTTTTAGAGCTCATTCGCCTGCTAGGGCTTCTACCTGACCTCTTCGTCCGTCAATTCGAAATCCAGCTCATCTAATGACTCAAAGTTGGAATCACCGTAAGCAGGGGTACTTGGCTCAGATGAGTGCAAAAGAATCTGTGTTGTTGCCGGTGCTTATGCTCATAAGTCGATTCTTCTGATGCAAACCCCGTAGCAACGGTGACTACGAAACCCACAACTAGATTGATGCGGATCCAATAACGCCAATTAAATTCGATTTTGGATTTAAAATCTGATTTTGGATTTGAACAAAACAAGCTGAACCAAAAAACCTAACGGTAACGACGATGCGTTGAACTCCTTGATTACACAATGAAGAACCCACGATCCGATATTTGAACGCCACAAGATTTAAATCTTGATAAGTTCGATTGATTGTTCAATGAAAGAACAAAGAAAGCAACAATGAATTTTTTGGTATTTATACCAAACCCTAGAAATTAGGTAAGAAAAGTGTATAATCTCATAAATAAAGTAGAAGATTGACTAAAAATAGAATTCTAATAAAATAAGGAAATTAAAGAAAAATTAAACTAGTCGGGCATGGGGGCGCCAATACCCATTGTAAAATGTGGTGAAAATGGGCGCGGGGGCTCCACAGCCCACGGCTTCCAGGTTCAGCTGCTTGAATCAAGCTCATCCATCCCGATTCCGGCCTCAACCCCAACATGGAACTTGCTCCAATCTTTGTTACGATCGCCATATCGTCAACCGTAGCTTGAACAAGCAGTGCTATCGCTTCTTTCACCTGCTTTGCCCTCGATCGAGTCATCGGTCATTCTTTCACTAGCAATGGATCATTCCCCGGACTTATCTTTGACTTTTTCTCATCGTACTCCGAGCTCTAATCCACTTGACGCCTATCTCGGATCATATCATCCCCTCTCTCTTCGAAAGGATTCGACCTCAAATCCGAACCTGTAGCAAACGAAGCAACATTAGCAACTTTGAAAATGCTGACTAATATAAACTTACCCAAGAGAAGTAAGCTATGGCCTGCGTGCTCGTTCATATGGCATACGCTAAGAATGTAACACGCCAAGAATGTTCAAATCCCCCTCTTTCATAGGTACAACCAATCACCATCACCAATCAAATGGTACACACCAAGAATGTTCCAATTTGTAGGCGTGGGACAATTCAAACACAATCTCATGTTTTTCATCCAGTTCACCACTTACATCAACAGTTAAAGCAATTAAACCCGACAAAATTAGAAGATTAAAACCATAACCATATCAAAACATGCGTAAGTAGTGAAGTAGTACAAACTGTCAATTTAATCCCTAATACATGCCATCCAACTTTCCACAAGTAGTGATGTAGATTTAGATCAATATATTTCAAATATGTATCAGGCACATCTAAATCCTTACCGCCTATTATGATATCATCACGTAACATGTGACTTCGTACGCTAACAAACAAGCATAGTCCCTTGCAATATAAAATATGGTCCTAAACTAATAAAAATTTTCCTAAGAAAGCGACTATTTAATCCATGAAAATATTAAATAGACTAGTGAGTTCAAACTACCTAACTAACCACTTATAAACTTCATCGTTGACCATATATTCAAGTGCACCACAAATATATGACACGTGCAATTCATCAAGTATAACATCTAGCTGAGGTGAAGTTGTGATTAAAATTACATGTTCCAAGTGAAAACTTGTCCGTACATGCTAAACCATCATCTAACCTATGTATAAGATGGAAATACCTTACCATTGGTGAATCATCGTGCCTCCTCCATGTCTCACCCTTCCTAGGCAATAGTAACAATGGCACAATGCATGGACTCAGATTTTCCTTCATACCCCATTTGACATTCAATCCCCGGCATATAAACTCCCTCCATTTCCCTTAAAACTCCTTTGCCTCCTTAGGGAACTCATGCTCAACCTCCTGTAACAAAGAATTAACAAAACTGGGGTGGGGTTAGTTGGTTTCAACCACAAGTTGATATCCATTCCCCGGATTAGGTGGAGTCCCAATAGGAATGCTCATATGGACCATAACTTCAAAACCCTGCAAGACAGAAATAACAATGATATGGAAAGGTCCATCTCCCCTAGGATGTAGCTTGGATCTCCTTTGAATTTGTTTTCGCCTTGTATGTAGGCTCTTCCAAATACCAGTGTCTGGATCAAACAAAACACATCTAGATGGATCCCTCTGGCTACATTGATATGTGTCGTGAAGGATCTCCTGTTTCTCACAAAACCTAATACTAACACCAACATATGATGATATTAAATTGAAAGCGTTAGTAGATTAAAACCCCGTATTAAAGGGATGCATATAATGGAATTAGTAGACATTACACCTAATCCTAACACATTCCATAAGTCCAATCTAAAATAGGTAAGAAAATCAGGATATAAACTCAAACACACTTGCCTACAATTCTCGATAATGCAACCTAATTGCATAGCATACATGATTAACTCCGTGTGACATGCTAGAGTCTGATGATATAGTAATTATATTTCATGAACAAGCAGGGCATTTTTCATGAATGTATTGGACAGTGGACTTATTATACTCATATAATGATTGGATGCAACAGCATTCACAAAAGTACATATCCTATAGGGAAAACTTTTCCTACACGCCAACCCATTCTCTATCCTAGGTGTAAAGTTTTGACATGTTACCATAAGTCCACTCAACACCTCTTTATCCTTACTTTTCAAAGCCTCCATTTGCATTGCTCCAGTTGGATTCTCAATGTATGGCTAACCATAAGTTATTCCTACATGGAGTAATTCCTTGAATTCCTACAAAAGAGAATAATCGAAATTGGGGAAGGGATTGTTAGTTATCACTAAAGCCCCCTCACACTCATTCTTTTCTTCATGTAAGCTCACTTCTGATTTTTCTTTTCTCTCGACAACTCACTTTCTTTTACCTCTTGTGGCTCCTCCTTATTTTTTGCCACCTCTCCGCTCTCATTTTTATTCTCTTTTTCTTTTCCCTCTTATGACTCTACTATTGTTTTAACCACTTCTCTAATTTCTTTTTCACTCTTTTGTAGCTCTACTCTTTTGTCTTCACTTTCAGTCACCTTACTTTTTTCTCTCTGGCTCTCATTTTTTCTCTGTTTATCTTCTTCTTCACTCTTTTATAGCTCTACTCTTTTTTCTTCACTCGCAGTCACCTTACTTTCTTCTCTCTGGCTCTCATTTTTCCGCTCTTTATCTTCTTCTTCACTCTTTTGTGGCTCTACTCTTTTTTCTTCACTCTCAGCCAACTAACTTTCTTCTCTCTGGCTCTCCTTTTTCCACTTTTTATTTTCTTTCTCTCACTTGCATTTTAATTTGATTCGATCTTCATAAGCATGTTGTGGTGTCAATGATGCAAGACTAATAACCTTCTCATCCTTAGTAAAGTTGTACCTATTTTTGCGTTCATCGCGTTTCACCTTCCCATCATGTTGCCATGGCCTACCCAATAGTATATGCCCGACATACGTAGGAACGACATCTTACAACACCTCATCATGGTACCTCCCAATTGAGAAACTTATCAACACCTGCTCACATACCCTAACCTCTTCACATTCATCTAACCAGCGCAATTTATAAGGTGTGGAATGTTTGACTGTAGTCAACCCAAGTTTCTTGACAAGTGTAGCACTAACAATATTTACACAACTACTTCCTTTAATAATCAAACTACATACCTTGCTACTAACATGACATCTAGTTTGAAATATTGTTTCCCTTAGCTGCTCATTACCCACATTGATGAGTTTATGGAAATCACGCTTCAACACACAAGCTTCCTCCACTACAGGTTTCCCGACTCTATTACATTCTCTACGGTGCTCTAATCTCCCCTTTACGCACATTTTCCATATCAACACCAACTCCAACAAAATGACTACTCTTTCGTTCAAGCCTATCTCCCTATGTCTCCTTTCTTCCATCTCATCTCTTTTATACTCATCTTCACCCAATTTACTACCGATTTCATGTTCATCTATCATAGGAACTCGTCTATCTGAGACCATACTAATTTTTGCCATCGAAGTATTCAATTTCTCCATCATTTTCCTCATATCCATCAGTAACCGCACAAACCGATCCATCCTGTCACCCGGCATATTGGTCTGATTACCATTTCGGCTGAAATTTAAACCTTCCATGTTTGACATTCTCTGAATTTCTGCATCACAAAGTTCACTCGAAATTACTCAATTGGCTTTTACCCTCTAATAATCTCACCCTCTACCTTTTACCACTCAATGTTTTCACCAAGTGCTTCCAAAGACAACAATGAACTCAACGGATCAAACTTGTGAGTACAAAAATCTAATAGATGAGTGATTGTGACACAAGAAGAATTTAAAAATTTTAGAATGACAATGGAAAGAATACAAGAGAACTCAACTATAAATTTGACTCAAAGTGAATGACATGAACCAATGGATGATCCGAAATTTGTAGGATGTTGGTAGTAAATCAATCAAACAAACTCAATTTTGTTTTTGCTGTACGGATGAACAGTACTGTACGTAAACAGTAGAGATTTTCTTTTTTCTTTTTCACGAATGAACAGTAACTTTTTTTGTGGATGAACAGTAGCCATGATGAACAGTAACTTTTTTTTTATAAACACAAGATTATACTACCAATAAAGAAATTACAGATATAAGAGTTGGAAATGAAGAACGACTCAAGAACGCAAAGAAACTAAGGAAGAAAAAAATGGAAATTAAATGACTCAACAAAGAAAATAAAGGATATACCCTGATGAAATTGGAGCCAAAGCTCTGATACCAACTGATACGAACCCCGTAGTAACGGTGACTACGAAACCCACAACTAGATTGATGCGGACCCAAGAACGCCAATTAAATTCAATTTTGGATTTGAACCCAACAAGGTGAACCAAAAAATCTAACGATAACGACGATGCGTTGAACCATTTGATTACACAATGAAGAACCCACGATCCAATGTTTGAACGCCACAAGATTTAAATCTTGATAAGTTCGATTGATTGTTCAATGGAAGAACAAAGAAAGCAATAGCCTCTCAATTAATAATTTGTCAAAAAAAAATTTTAACAATGAATGTTTTGGTATTTATACCAAACCCTAGAAATTAGGTAAGAAACGTGCATAATCTCATAAATAAGGTAGGAGATTGACTAAAAATAGAATTCTAGTAGAATAAGAAAATTCGAGAAAAAAATAAACTAGTCGGGCGCGGGGGAGCTAATACCATTGTAAAATCTGGTGAAAATGGGCGCGGGGACGCCACCTCTAGTTCGGGGGCGCTACAACCCATGGCTTCCAGGTTCAGCTGCTTGAATCAAGCTCATCCATCCCGATTTCGTCCTCGACCCCAACATGGAACTTACTCCAATCTTCGTCACGATCGCCATATCGTCAACGTAGCTTGAACAAGCAATACCATCGTTTCTTTCACCTGCTTTGCCCTCGATTGAGTCATTGGTCATTCTTTCACTAGCAATAGATCATTCCCCGGACTTATCCTTGACTTCTTCTCATTGTACTCCCAGCTTTCATCTGTTTGATGCATATCCCGGATCATATCATCTTCACTTGATAGCGATTTCAGATAAGGTTGTAAACTTTTTATTCTATGCCTTCTTGATTATTGAGTGATATTCTAAGCTTATTTTTTCTTACACTTTGTTGTAGGTAAAGGCTGAGGCAGAGGCTATTGAAATGGTGAGGGAAGAAGCTATCACTGTGCACCGTTTGCTTGAGGAGGAGAAGGCTCGTTTGGAAGGAGCTAAAGTGAAGTGGAATGAAGAGAGGTTTGCCCTTACTATCTGCTTGGAAGGTGAGGTTGCTACTAGGTCCCAACTAGAGGAAGAAGTAGAGGAAGCCAAGATGAGGGAGGGGAACATCAGAGGAGAGCTGGAGTGAGCAAACTCCAAGGTAGATGAGGAGGTGAAAAAAGCTAAAGCGGAGAAATACCAGGCTAATAATCTGGTAGCTATGATGACGGCAGCTGTAGATAGGTGGAAAGCTTCCTCTGAGGGTCAAGCCTATAACCAAGAGGTCTATATGGTTGCCATCTATGAATAATTGGTTTTGTCGAGAAGAAAGTGCCAGACTTGGATATCACCTTCCTTCGTAAAGCTTTATCTCATCGTATTGGAAATTGGGATAAGTGTTGCAATTGTGGTAAGCTTTAGGTAAGCTGAAGAGGATTTTCATGAAATATTGTCTAAGTGTTGTAGTACTTACAACCTTAGCTTGTGCTACTGAGGAATAGGTTTTGTAATTTCGTGTTGGAAATTGGGCTAAGTGTTGCAGCTGAAGCAAGCTTTAGCTGAGCTCAAGAGCTCGTCCAGAATTTCTATGAAATTTTGTCCAAGTGTTGTAGCACTTACAAAATTAATTAGCTTGTGCTGCTGAGGAGGAGGCTTTGGAATTTTATGTTGGAAATTAGGCTAAGTGTTGTAACTGAGGCAAGTTTTAGCTAAGCTGAAGTGCTCGTCCAAAATTTCCATGAAATTTTATCAAAGTGTTGTATAAGATTGAGGTGACTATCATAAAGATCATTTTATTCAAGCTTGTTGCTCAAGGCAGTACAATTCATCACCTATTGATAACATTTTTTAGGTATTCTACATTCCATATGTACAAGTGGGAGTATCCTTGCATGTCTTCGAGCTTGTAAGATCCTTTGAATAGGATTTTAGTAATTTTATATGGTTCCCAAATTAGGTCTTAGGAATCCTGTGTTGAGCTCCTATGTAGTGATGAAGACTTTTATTAGTATCAAATGGCCAACTTTGAATTTTCTTATTCGTACTTTTTGGTTGTAGTACTTGGCATTTCTTTGCTTATAAACTATTGTTCGAAGTTCAGTTTTATTTCTTTTTTTTCTTTTAGCAAGTTGAGCTCAGCACGTAATGCTTTTTCTTTTTTCTCTTCGTCAAAGTGGAAAGTTCGAAATGAGGGTATTCCCATTTCGAGATGAATCACGGCTTCAACACCAAATGCAAGAGAAAATGGGGTTCTTCAGTACTGGAGTGTAAGGTGGTGCAGTAGGACCACAACACACTAAGGAGTTCTTCAGCCCACACGCCATTTAGAGCATCTAATCGAGGTTTGGCCTCAGCCCATTTGGTGAAGTAGTCAATGAGGACGATATTGAACTTGATTCCACCTCAACCAGTGGGTATGAATCCAATCAAGTCATTCCCCACTTCGAGAATGGTCCAGGGCTGATTATCATAGTAAGCTACTTCAGAAGAGCTCATTGATGGGTACAAATCGTTGGCATTTTTCACACTTCTTTGGAAAGTTTAGAGCGTCTTTTTTTAGAAGGGTAAAAAAATACTTACCTGAAAATCAGTGACCAAAAGGTCACTAATTCTTTTTAAATTTTTTTTTTCAATT
>CAIGRB010075117.1:5785-37716 GCA_903798255.1 Fraxinus quadrangulata
ATAAAACTCCTGAAGATCAGGGTTGGCTTGTGAAAGAGAGTTTGAGTTTATATACGGCCGAGTAAGAAGGTTTTTGAAGTCTTCGAAACTGAAGGAATCATCGGAAGGAGTTGTTGAAGTTGCCATTTGATGCAAAATACAGACGTTGTGAAAGGTCCTTGAGAAGCGTAGTGAAAAAGCAAGACAATGAACAGTGATCTTTATAGAACGCACGATGTACAGACGCGAAGGTAATTGTGCGATGAAGTGGCGTGTCTTTTGGGTTTATATGGGTTTTTAACGTTGCACCTTTCCAGGTTATAGAATGAAATAATGATTGAAATTTTTGAGAATTTCAAATATTGTCGGAAAATATAAAGGAAGAATATGGCAAATGTTAATAATTGATATTAATTTTGCCATATTGGGGAGTAATTGTTGACATACAAAAAGTGTAGTCCAAATTAAATAGTCCAAAGAATAAAGCCCAATTGGGGAAGTTTAGGACAAATGCCTCAATAGGACCATTGATGAATGCAATGGAGGCCCACGAATAAAGTAACGTCATCGCCTAATCTTGCAAGACGCCCAGAATCTTAGCGAATGAAGTGCCTTACGGTCTCCCAGAATGAATGAGCCCGTTCTCGTCCAAACCTTCGAGTCGCCTAGGATCTTAGCAAACATAAGATATCATGGTTATCCAGAACAACAGTTATTGAAGCAGTTATTGAGCAATCTCATCACACCCCACAATCCAAGGATTCCAGTTGTGGGGGGTTGAACAACAAGAGTAATGGCAACAGTTAGAGATGACAGTTCCACGACAAATCGGCTATCATAAAGAAAGTTGGTACTTATAAAGCACCAAACAGTTTCCAAGCAGTTCTTCACAAAAAACTATCAAATGAGTATAAAAAGGAAGAGAAGACATAGAAGAAAAGACCTCGAATCAAACACTCTCAACAGAGAATATGTAATTTCAATTTCTTAATTTCACTTTAAAACGCTTCTTTTAGTACTCGTGTGTTTGCGCCCCTTGGAGGTATTCTGTTTATTTTCGATTTGTAAATTTTCGTCAAATAAAATACCCATTTTTGAAACTTTGTCTCAAGAGGTCTGTTCCTTACACAATCGTCTGAACCTTTTTTAATTGTTAGCGACAACCCGCACTAAACAGAATGAAAAGAGTGTGACTTTTGGGGTTGAACTTGTTTAGCTTGAGAGGGATAAATAGTGACTTTTATTTCTTGAGGACAGAGTGGAATTGGGTCTTGATTTATTTATTTACTTTAGAGTCTTAATCTTTTATGACCATAATTATGCTATTTTATTAATTATAGAAAGACCAGTACTTGACCTATTAATCTACCCATTTCGTGCCAATAAACTATTAAAATTTCTCATTAGACTCCATCAACAAAGTTTTATTTCGCAATTCGTGTCAATTGACTTAATTAGAATCAATCTATCTAATAAGGCTAATATGAAAAAAAAAAAATGATTGTTTACAATATCATGTTTAGTTTCATGAAATCATATTTATGATTAATATAGAACTAATAGGCGCGTTGATTGTTTAAAATGTCCAAGTTACATTCCACTGCAACAATATAGATAATTACAACAAAATAAAATAACATTAATGAAATTAATTTAAATAGACATGATAATTACAAGAAATAAGTATGCAGAGTTACAATAGGGGTAACTATTCTCTCTTGATTTATATTCATTATCAAAGATGGCTTCAAACATACATGGCAGTAGCCCTTTCCTCCAATGAAACTATCTATTAACACAACATCATCTTTAGTGCATAGAGATATAGATATTGACCATGGATTCACATCTAAGTACCTAGCACCTTAGAGATGACACTCTAGATGAGCACAATTAAACTCTTCACGATGTCCTAAAGATATTCTTTTCAGATTGTAATTTGCCATAAAGTATAATGAGCAGACCATATAATGAGCAGACCACACTAATTAGATAATTTAATTTTGTCCCAACAATTATAAACCAATATGAAATTCATATAGTGTGACATTTGCAAGAAAAACCACTATTAATTTTTTATTTTTTTTGTTTTTATTTATATATACACAAAAACACATGCACACAAGGTGAACACACACAATAAAAGTAATTTAAATCAAGCATATGTCCACAACTTTTCGCAAATTTTCAAATTCAACAGTATCTAAAGCATTGTTAAGCAAATCAGCCAACTGACTTGTATGTGTGTTTTAGGACAATTACATTTCTTTCAACAAAGTCTCTAATAAAGTGGTGTTTAATGTCAACGTGTTTTGTCCTAAAGTGCTGAACATGATTTCTAAAGATGCACTAATATTATGACTGAACATAGTAATAGAACCCTTATCAATACCAAGTCACTAAAAGTGCGTTTTATTTGTTGTTTTCAAGTCTTTTCAATTTTGCAAACACTAAAAACGTGTTTGGTTAGTTATTTCTGAAATGCATTTTCGAAAACAAGGATAAATGTATAATATAAAACTCAAAATGCATTGCTTCATGTGATGATCAGTGTAAGTAGTCAATAAAAAATTTGGAGAGATGACTTTGGACTTTTTTTTGGGTTGTTGGACATTGTGGACTTTTATGAGGCCAATCCTGTTTGCTAAAATTAGTTAACGGGCTTCATTTAAGTTGGGCCGAATGCAAAACACAATGATTAATTTGCATTAGGCTTCATAACCTCTCGAAAATATTTGGACCTATTGGATCTTTTATTTTGACTTTTGGGCCTGCTGCTTCAATTTATTGGGCCTACTTATTCCATTTCTGCCAACAAAGAAGCAGCTACTTTAAAATGGCATCATAATTTGATAGCCTAAAAAAGTTAATTTATGGAATATGCTACCCACAAGAGAAGTCCATTTTTGCAATTGCATTGGTGACAACATAGACTAGAAGGGATGATGCCTCTTTTCAAAATCCCCATTTGTGTAACTTGGACCGACTCTATCCATTTTCAATTTCTATTCCTTGCTTTCTACTGGATTCTCAGTATTATGGAGAGCTAATGAAAAATTAGGATTTTGGGGCACCAAAAATATGTTCTTACAAGGTGATAACTTGAAAGCTATTATAACAGCTAATTTATTGGTTGTTTAAACAAATTTCCAAATTGGCAAAGCATAGGAACCATGTAAATGTTCTACATCTATCTTCTTTATTTATTTGTTGACATAAAAAAAATTCACTTGGAGGAAGAAAAATTGCAAGGCTGTTAACGTGCATGCCAAATGTTAAAAAATCCCTTGCTTGGAGTTCTCTTATTCAATGCTTCATTGATCATCCTAATTGATGAAGGTGAGCCCTTGCTTGTGATTTTCTCTATTATTAGAGGCAAGCTCTAAGACCTCTCATATTTGTGGCTAGCTTGATTTTTCTTGAACGTTTGACTGGTAAGTAATTGTCTTGAATGCTTGACTTCGATTTTGATCTTCTTTATGAGTCTGATTTGTAATGATAGTTTTTTATCATGATTTTTTTACAACGATCAATCAATTTATCATCAAATACTTTGAAAACTATGATTACTTAAATTCAATTGTGAGTAAATAAGATTAACTTATTTGTTATGATAAAAACTATAAGGTTTTAGTCAATCGTAGGTCAATAATTTATCTTTTTTTTTTTTACAATGATAAACAAAATGATTTGTAAAGTAATATCAACAATTGATAAGAAATAAAAATCTCAAATTCAACATATATTTCATATATTCCCCATATCTTTTACAAATCAATTGTCATTCATTCAAAGCATATAGATGATTCAGAGCATATCAAATCTATCAAACTCATTTTTCCCATTTTGGCATAAGCAAAAATAAATAAATAATAAATAAATAGCACATATGAGAGCTAGAGTGCAACATTTATGATCAAAACTTTAAATCAAACATAGGAAGGAATAATATTCCTCTCAATTAAACATAAGTTGCCAAATATATGCAAGTCTAAACAAGAGGATAATCATCGCATTTATAGCAAAATACTATTCAAGACTCGAGAGGTGAAATGTCAAAAGCATAATCAATTGGGTAAAGTTTATAAAAAAAATTTAACATGTAAATTTCAACTAATGATAAATATAAAATCAATCATATAAGCACATTTAGTATGAATTCAATTTAGCCTCAAATTCATCAATAATTCTCAAATGTGTTCGAATATATGAAAATCTATCAAGTGCTAGAGGTTTATTAAGAATGTCGGCGAATTATTTTTTCACATTCACAAATTCTAATACGATATCCCCTTTTTTATATGAACTCTTAACGAGTGGTATCAAATCTCATGTGCTTGGTTCGAGAATGCAAGACGGGATTTTAAAACAAGTTTATGACACTAGTATTATCACACGTGATGGATATATGATCGAAAGATAAATGATAATCATTTAGTGTTTATTTCATCCATAATACTTGAGCACAATAACTTGCGATCGAAATATATTTGGTTTCTGCGGTAGACAATGCAATGGAATTTTATTTCTTACTAAACCATGACACAAGTGTAAAGTCTAAGAGGTGACAAGTTCCACTTGTACTGTTACGGTCAATAGTGCAACCGGCCCAATCGGCCCATGATACAAGTGCACAACTTAAGAAATGCCCTTGGGATACCAAAGACCTAATATTCTAGTGTGAATAAGATATCTATAAATTCATTTAACGACACTAAGATGTGAGTCTTTAGGATTAGATTGAAATCTTGCACAAACACACACTAAACATAATATCGGGTCTACTAGCGATTAAGTAAATAAGGGATTTGACCATCCTCGATATTTATTTATATATATGAAAGTACATTAATCATCTTTGTCCAATTTGATTGATGAGCTCATTGGAGTGTTCATTAGTTTCAATCCTTTCATTTCAAACTTTTTCAGCATGTTCATGATGTACTTAGTTTGACTAATGAATATTGCATCATTAATTTATTTGATTTGAAGTTAAAGGAAAAACTTGAGTTTGCCTATCATGCTCATTTCAAACTTCTTGCTCATACAATTAGAAAATTCTTCACAATGAGAAATGTTAGTGGCACCAAAAATAATATCAACATAAATTTGTACAATAATCATGTCACACTTTTTGGTTTTCATAATGAGTTTATTATTTGCTTTTCCTATTGAAAAATAATTTGAAAGAGGAAATGGTAGGAGCTTGCTTTAAATTTTAAAGAGCTTTTCTTAATTTGAAAATATTATCTAGATACTTGAAATTGGGAGGTTGTTCACCAAATATTTCTTCTTGAACACAATCATTTAAAAATGCACATTTGACATTCATTTGGTAAGGAGTAAATCTTTTATGGAGAGCAAATGCAAGAAGTATGTGAATGGATTCTAATATGGCAACCGGTGCAAATGTTTCTTCAAAGTCTATGCCTTTCTATTGATTGTAATCTTGGGACACTAATATAGTCTTGTTATGCACAATTATCCCATTTTCATCTCGTTTATTTTGAAAAACTCATTTTTTACTAATAACGGTTTGATCTATTGATCTAGCAATTAAATCCCAAAAATCATTTCTTTCAAATTGATTGATTTCTTCTTGAATAGCTAGAACAAAAAATTCATCAAACTTGGTTTCATTGAAATTCTTTGATTCAATTTGTAAAATAAAAGCACAATTATTAAAATGACTTTTAGTAGAAGCCCTATTACTTACACTTTTGGATAAATCATCCATGATAAGTTCTTTTGAATAAGAATGGATAAACATCTATTTCTTAGGTAGAGACATATCACTTTGTCATCGGGAGATTCTACTTCATCTTGTTGCACATTTGCTTCTTCCCCATATCGATCTTCAAGATTTTTATGATCTTCCTTGTTTTAATTTTAGATGTTTATTTGCTCAAAAGGAATATACAAACCTACAATATTATCAATATCTTTCTCTTGGTTAAGACGATCAGTTTCATTAAATATTAGATGCATGGATTCTTCTACAACTAAGGTTCTTTTATTGAAAACTCGATAAACATTGCTAATACAGTTAAACCTCGATAAAGTAATACCTTCGGGACAGGAAAAAAATATTCATTTAGCGAGGTTATTTATTTATCGATAAATGAATAAATTATCAATATTTATTATTTTAGAGAGAACTTTTCAATATAAAATATGTACATTGTATGTGGTAAGAAAAATCAAAAGACACTAATCAAAGTATTATTTGAATCTAGGGAAGCTCAAAAATTTTAGTGACACTTACATCTCTAAAAACTAAGTTTACGTATATAGCAAATGAAAATGTTTAGTCTTTACCTATAAAAGCTAGATGTTTGGAAAACATATTCCAAGCACATACAATATTTTGTTTCCCCTCCAATGTCTTTTCATCATTTGAAAGGAGTAAAAAAATCAACTTTAACCGATAAAATGAGGAGTGCAATATGTGAGCATAAGAAAGAGAATCTAACTATTTGCCAAAAAGATATGCAAGCATGGGAGCAACAAAAGTTTGATTTGACTATTAGTCAATCAACAATATCGAACACTCTCAAAAGGGCGTCGGAATATTTGTCAAATGAGATGAAAAATAGCGATGTTAAAAGGCACAAATCGGCAAAATACCCTGATTTAGAGAAAGTTTTGTATGAGTGGTTTCTTCAAAGGCAAGATAAAGTGAACATGTTTGGAGAAATTATCCAAGGAAAAGCAAAAGAGCTTTTGCAAAAAATGTGTGGTGAAACTAATCCAGAATTCAGCTTTTCTAGTGGATTGTTAGAACGTTTCAAGGCAAGATATGGAATCAAATCTTACCGACTTTTTGGTGAAAGTGGTTCAGTTATCATGGAGAACATTGAAAATGCTTTACCTGGAATACGATCAAAACTAGACCAGTTTCAGTTGAAGGATATTTACAATATGGATGAAACTGGATTATTTTACCGATTGGAAGCTGATCATTCACTTGCTACCAAGCAGGTCGAAGGGCGCAAAAAGATAAGGAGAGAATTACTGTTGTTGTTTGTTGCAATGGTGATGGATCTGACAAAGTACCACTTTGGGTTATTGGTAAGTATGCAAATCCTAGATGCTTTAAAAATATGAACATGAACAATCTTAATTGTAAGAATCAATCCAACAAGAAAGCTTGGATGACTGGCTTGCTTTTTCAAGATTTTGTTGGTTGGTTTGATAAGAGAATGAATGGCAGGAAGGTTCTCTTAATAGTAGACAATTGCCCAACTCATCCAAAGGTAGTTGAAGGCTTGAGAAATGTAGAGTTATTTTTCTTACCTACTAACACAACGTCTAAGATTCAACCATGTGATGTTGGGATTATTCGAGCATTCAAAGATCATTATCGTCGTCGTTTTTATTCTAGCATCTTACAAGGCCTTGAGGTTGAAGCACCAAATCCTGAAAAAATTAATATTTTGAATGCTATTAATTTTGCTAACATGGCTTGGAATTTTGATGTGAAGACAACAACAATTGCAAATTGTTTTCGGCATTGCAAGATTCGGTCAGAAGAAAACAATGTTCCCGAACCAGAAGTTGGTGAATTAGATGAATGTATCCAATGATTAAATGTGTCATCTCTAATTTACGCTATAGAAATGTGATGGATGTTGAACATCTTTTGAACTATCCTAGCAAGAATGATGCAGTTATGGAATCACCTACAGACGAAGAAATTATTCAATCGATAATGAACAGTAATGATGATGAGAATGATCCTGAACCAGATGATAGTAGCGTTGTCCCAAATGTGTCGTCAAAAGAGGCATTTTAAGCAATAGTCACCTTAAGCAACTACTTGCTACAACACGAGCAAAATATTTTGGAAGTTGTGTATGTTCTACAAAAAGTTAAGGATGAGGTTCATTTTGGTTTAGGTGGGAAGAAAAAAACAATCAACTATAGATGCATATTTTCAAAATAAATGATTATTGTATGGGTATTGTTGATTGATTGAAGGATTTTGGTCTATATATATATATATTTTTTTTTTCTCAATAAAATCCAATAATTATTACTTTATATTTTTATTGGGCCCTTAAGGATTCAATTTTTTTTATTACTTAATGCATTTAGCGAGGTTATTACTTTAGTCCATTGGCCCAAGTCGGGATCGAAAGAAATTATTATATAATTGATGTTATTACTTTATTGAACATTACTTTATTGAGGTTTAACTGTAAAAGAATATTCAAGGAAAATTTCAATATCAGACTTTAAATCAAAATTTTCCAAATTTTCTTTTGTGTTCAAAATAAAACATTTACAACCAAATACTTGAAAATAACCGTTATTTGATACTCTATCTTTCCAAAGTTCACAAGGAGTTTTTGTTTTCTTTCGACTAACTAAGTTCCTATCCACAACATAGCATGCGATGTTAATGGCTTTGGCCTAAAAGTATTTTGGTAAACCATTTTCATTTAATATAATCCGAACCATTTCTTACAATATGGGATTCTTCTTTCTACTATACCATTTTATTGAGGAGTTCTAGGAGTCGAGAAATTATGTTCATAGCCATTAATTTTGCTGAGTTATCTGATACAATATTGTCAAATTCTTCACCATGATCACTCCTAATGATAATAAAGTGTACACCTTTTCATTTTGAACATTTTTACAAAAATATTTAAATACATTCAAAACTTCATCTTTAAGGTTCAAAAATAGGACCCATGTAAATTTAGAAAAGTCACCAATAATGACGAAAGCATAAAGTTTGTCACTTAAGTTTGTGATTTTAAATGGTCCAAAAAGATCCATTTGGAGAAATTGTAAATGTTTTGTAGTTGAAGAGTGTTTAAGTTTGGAAGAACTTTTTACTTGTTTTCCAAATTGATACGCATCGTAAATTTTATCTTTTTCAAATTTTAGATTTAGCAAACATCTAACAAAACAATTTTTGGAAATCTTTGAAAGTAGGTCCATGTTAATAGGACCTAATCTTCTATGCCACAACAAAGTATCATCTTTTAGATTTGATAAACATTTTTCTTCACTTTCAAATTCAATGTTTACGACATAAGCATCCTTATTTCGACTTTCTATAAACATTATCTCTTTTGATGTGCTATCTTCAATAAGGAATGTAAAATAATCAAATTTGATATGATAATTTTTATCACATAATTGACTAATATTAAGCAAATTATATTTCAGGTATTTAATTAATAGAACATTTTCAATAAAGTGAGATGAATGATTACCAATATTTCTAATGTCAATTTTTTTTTTATTGGGCATTATCTCCAAAAGTAACATGACCACTTTCCTTCTTTTTGAAGCTTGATAACAATGTTTGATCTCCAATCATGTACTTTGAGCATCCACTATTCAAGAACCATTTGCTTTTTGTTTTTTTGGTACCTAATAAAAGTAATTTATTTTTTTGATCTTGGTATCCATACAACTATTTTCAAAGTGCAGCCTCTTTTTTATTGAACAATTAAAAGTTATATGTCCATTTTTATTGCAAAAATTACATGTGATGTTTGGAAGAGGGGAAGTAGAGGCTTTATCAACAAAAAAAAAAATTAAGAGACTTTTATTTCAAAATTGGTTTATATACAATTTCTCATTTATCAAAAGAGCATTTTTGTTCACCAAATATTAGATTAAAATTTTTCTTACCTTGAGTAAATTTATGAAATTTTTTAGTCAAGTCTAAAATTTTTTCTTTCAAAAGGAGTTCTCCTTAATTAAATAATCGTAATCGAATTTTTCTTTTTAAAATCATTTTAAGTTTCCAAAAGTTTCTTTGCCCCATTTTCCAATAAAGAATTTTTCTTTTTAAGAATAGAGTGATTGAAAGCAAATTCTTCAAATTTTTCAAGGATTTCATCATGTAAAGTAGATAATTCATCATATAAAGAATTGTCATTCAGATTTACGTCATTTTCCATAGCTATGAAGTACATGTTGGTAACTTTCTCTTGACTCTGATCTTCTTCATGACTATCATCACTCTCATCCCATGTTACTTGGAGCGCTTTTTTTTTTTTTTATGAATATTTTTTTATGAATCTATTTTTGTTAAGACATTTGGTTCTCTTATGACCAGGTTTGTCATAGTCGTATTAATAAAACTTTTTACTTTTTTCTTCACCATCTTTGTCTCTCTTTGGGAACTGACGATTGTTGCGAAAACCCCTTCATTTTTGACAAGAAGAACTAGGTTATCAAGTTTTTCATCATTCATGTGTTTCGTTTGTAGTGCCTTTATCAATTGCGGACTTTAAAGCAATTTGGCGTTTATGAGACTCTTTCGTTTCCTCTTCTATATTTTTTCCTTATTTTATCTTTTGTTTCGACGTGATTTAGCTCATATGTCATCAATGTTCCATAAAGCTCCTACAATGGATATGTATTGACATCTTTAGTATTTTCTATCAATATCCTCAATGAACTCCAATTTTTGGAGAGAGACCTAAGTATTTTACTCACACGTTCATCATTAATAAGTTTTCAATCAAAACCTTTGAAGCCATTAACAATTTCAGCAAAATGAGTAATCATATCAACAATTGGTTCATTTTATTTCATAAAGAAATTTTCTAAATCTTTAACAAAAATATTTTTCTTCGTTCTTTTACCTTAATAGTACCTAAGTAAGTGATTTTTAAAGCATGTAAAATGTCATAAATGGAATCACACCTACTAATATGATTAAATTCATTTTTATCTTAAGAACAATAAAGTAATTGTTTTTTACTTTAGCATTTAAAGACAATTTTCGTTTATCTTCTTCATCGTACCCTTCTCTTGGTTTTGAAATGGTTCTATCCGATTTAGCATCATCCTTAATACTTTTTGTAGGCACATAAGGACTAAATTCATTAATATTTCAATTATTATAATCTATTTATTGAATATATATTATCATTCAATAAGTTTCTACTTTGGACAAGATAAGTGTACGACGAGTTGAATAATACAAGGACAACTAGGCGAAGGTCTCCTTTGATATCTCTCGACCTAAATGCTTTATTCATATATGGGTCTTTCAACCACCTACTCTTTCAATGAAGGGTGCTATTAAAGAGATCAAATGTGTGATTTCGTTGATATTGAGTCGACTATAAACTAATCCTTAGAATCATTATTGTGTACGTAAAAGAGAGCTTTCTCATCTAAAGACAAGGGGAGCTTTCTTCACTTCATCGACATGTGCTTTGCTCTGGTTTATAGAAGAAAATTCCCCGCCCCATTACCCGTTTAAGGTAAGACGGGGCGGGGTTCTTGCCCCGTTTACTATCCCGTTTAATTTTTTTAAAATTTTTGATAATTTATTTTTATTTCCCCCATTCATTAGATTTAGAAAAATAATTTTAGATGCTATTTTTTATTAGAACTAATGAAATTTTCCATTTAAAATATTGAATTTTTTAAAAAAAATAATAAATAAATTAAATGGGGCGGGGCGTCGTTACTCGTCCCCACCCCGTTCCCACCCCCAATACCCGATTAAGCGAGTTATCCCCACCCTGTTCGGGGCGAGGTCCCGCGGGTATCGAGTTTGTTGAGTTTTTTTGCCATCTCTAACCTTACACTAATACCAATTAAAAGCCTAAGAATAACTAACTAAGAAGATGGTGAATTAGTTTTTCAAACTTTTTCGAAAACAAATCTTAAATTAAGCAAGTTAAGAATAAGTAGATCAATCAAATAATAAACTCAACCAAAATGACGATAAGTAAAAGAGACAAAGAATGCAAATGATATAATTGTGGAGGTTCGATCCAAACCGATGATTTAGTCCTTCGTTACCAAGCTCTCTGTTACGAGTAAGACATTTTTATTATATTGATTAGTGTATGGTGCAATGACAAACCTTACAATGCTTTCGATGACTTGCATAGAATGAACATCGATCCTTATAAAACATTGAGCTTTCAAATAACCTCAATATGCCCCACAAGTTTAAAGAAATGATTTCACAATGAGCCTTTTATCTTAATAAATTATACAAATGAATTAAGTACTAAGAGAGATATTAACACTTCAATGAATAGCAATGAATAATAGCTTAAGCGTTAGATGAGAAACTTTGATGAATATGCTACTTTACATGTTTGATTCAACCAATGAAAGTTTTCAATATAATTTGAGTTGAAATATTTGCTCAAAGTATTTCTCTCTGTAATAAATGATAGCAATAAATTAAGTATCAAGAGAGACTAAAACTTTATTGAATAGCTATTATTTTTTTTGTCACTTAGGTTCCCACATGGTCTAGCTAATCTACTGAAGCTCATATATAAAAGGACAAGTCTGAGGACCAACGAAGTGGCTTTGCCGAAGTGGCGAGGCCCAATGGGAGAGAAATTCGAGGCTCAACTACGACTGGTTCCCACGTGGCCGCCGACCCACCGAAGCACTCTCTATCTAAGCCATGTAGCATGTGACGTCGAGCTAAGTCTTATAGAGTCCAGGCAATCCAACCCACCGAAGCACATATATAAAAAGACAAGTCTGAAGCCCAACGCAATGGCTTTGCCAAAGTGACGAAGCCCAACGAAGAAAAAATCTGAGGCTTAACTACAGCTGGTTCCCACGTGGCCGCCGACCCATCGAACACCCTCAATCTTAGAAGACGATGCCCTAGGTAAATTTCTAGGCTTGTTACTCATTTTGAGGTGGGTATCCCGAGGCCCTACTCCGGGTAGTGATGGCCCACATGCAAAGGTCCTGAATTTATTGTGGAATGATTGACGTGACCTCTGTAAAAGTATATTTGTGTCTTGTTTTGTCAAAAGGATGTAAGAACATTAAATGTGTTGTAAGCTAGGAATGTCAAAAGGATGGCTAGGATTAGATGTTTCGGCCGAGAAGAAGAGAGCACGTGTAATTTCATCCAAGGGTCATCATCCCGTTTGTAACACTATAAATACCCCCTCCTTGTAATTATTGAGGGATGATGGAACTCCTAAAATTAAAAAGCAACTTATTTTCTTCTTAAGCACGTTGATTTACAGTTTTTTACTTTGATTTTATAGCGATTGGTTATTATTGCACAATCGTATCCTGATTATTTCGTTGAAATTCGAACGAAAATGTCTGGTGTCGATGAGCTTCTCTCAGGTCCAATTTAGGAGTGATCTCGACCGTTGATTTATTGTTACGTGTCGAAATTAGTTTGCGCATGCATGAGTGGGTCCGATATCTGTTGGTAGCAGATTTTGAGGTCAACAGATTGGCGCCATCTGTGAAAACCACACTATAATCGCGAGCAACACCGTGGAGAAAGCTTTCTGAGAAAATAGTTTGGGCATCCCCCTTGAAAAATGATTTGTTTTTAAAAAAAAAGAACAAGAAGAAGCCCCAAAAGTTTCAGTTTGAGATTTTGGTTTGCAAAGAGATGAGTTCAGATGGTGATGTTCCTCCCAGGCGGATGAGGGAAAGTAATGACGAAGCCCCATCAGCAGCCGTCCCAGCAGGGGGGCCCTGACCTCACCGCTATCACAGACGAGGTGGGATGGGGATGACAGCCCAACTCACCAGGGAAGTAGCCACCATGGCAGCCAACATGGAAGTTGACATTTCTTCCAATTACGCATATGGCCGACCTACCGAGGCCCCGTTCAATATGGAAGATAACTTCCCCCCAGAATATGAACTCGAAACTAGGCTTCAGAGGTTTAATAGTGTGTTCGACAGGATCAACCCAGCGGAACCGAGGCCTAGATAGCCTCAACAACCTCCAGCGCCTAGGAACAGGCCTCAGCCCCACCTCTTGAGACTTGACAACCGAAGGAAAGGCAAGAATATGGCCCCATGTTGCCCCTCCTAGAAATAGGCATCAAAGGAGGGAGGAGAAGGTGATGAACCAAGTAGCCCCTTTGCTCAACCACCAGATATTAGGTAGATGAAAACTATGATTCAAATGGACCCCAACGATCTTGTAATTTGGATGATGATGACGAGAACCTGCCCTTTTCACGGGAATTGAGAAATGCCCAAGTACCTAGCAACTATGTGATGCCCAAAATACCCAAGTAAGATGGGAGAGGTGACCCGGCTAAACATTTAAATAGCTATAAGACACAGATGAGCCTGAGAGGCGCCACCCCGGTTGTAAAATGAAGAGCTTTCCACTTAACTCTTAGTGGAGCGGCTGAAATTTGGTATAGAATGCTACCATCTGGGAGCATTAAGAGTTGGCCAAAATTCAAGAACACCTTCCTGAAGAGATTTGCGGTAAGTAAGGAAGGAAGGCCCCCATTCAGCGCCTCCAAGACATGAGACAACAACCTGAAGAAACTTTGAAAAGCTTTTTGTCTCGTTTTACCGATGAGATATCATATTGTGTTCAAGTTACTGATCGTGAGGCCCTGTCAGCATTGCGAGGAGGCCTAAATATGAACACCCTGTTTTGAAGAGATGTCCAAAATTAGGACCCAACTACTTACGATGCGTTGCTAGAAATGATGAGGCGGGAGATTATCAATGAAGAGTTTATTGGTCACAAAAATAGGGTCATTATAGGCCTCCCACCTTTATAGAGACAACGTGGGAGATGACCAACCTCTCATCTAATGGACCACCAATGGAACCAGGTCGAGAATGAAATTACTTCCAACTCTAGACAATCACTCGCCAAGGCTACATTGAACGTCGTGCCAATATTATCTTACGAGGATGTGGCACCTGAAATAGTACAACAGATTCGATTTGGACGAAAGCCCCCCCAAAGAGGAAGAGGCCGAGGGCGGGGTTCAGTACCTAGAAATAGACCGAACACCCCTCAATATTATACTTACCACCATTTTTACAATCATGACACAGTGGATTGTAGGGACATAGCCCAACATCCTAGACATATGAACTCTCAAAGCGATTAAAGAAATGTTCGTGCCTCTAGGGACATGCCCCCCGCCAAGGCAAGATCACAGGCTTAGGCATGAGGAGGCAACCCCCTGTTGGGAGCTATCTCCACGACGGAGGAGGGAACGCGATAGAGAAGGACTTAGGGAAGGGTAACGGCAGCATAGGAACCCTACGATTAACGCAGTAGGTGCTCTTATTCATGAGATTGATATAATTTTTGGAGGACCCTATGTAGGGGGTGAGACACAAAATTTCCAAATGAATTACGCAAGAAAAGCAAATGTTCCCCCGATGACCAACTATATAGTAGACAACAGCTCATGAGGGAGGCCATTACCCCTCATATCTTTCACTCAGGCCAACACCGAGGGAATTTACTATCCCCATTGTGATGCCCTTGTGGTAAGGGTTGTTGTGGCTCGAAATGGGTTAAAGCGGATGATGGTAGATAATGGCAGCTCCGTCAACATACTCTTTGGAGCCACTTTTGACAAAATGATTGTCGACCATGAAGTAACGCACATCGCGACCTCCCTATATGGCTTTACCAGAGATAGCATCATCCCAAGGGGAAAATAACCCTTACTGTGGAAATTGGATAAGTTTCTACATGAATGAACCATCCACCATGTAGGGAAGCGTGGGTGCTTCGAAGAAGAGGATCAGATCCCAAAATGGATTACCTTATTAGCTCTCCGAGGCGGATATCACAAGCCCCATTTGACAAGACTGAACATCATGAGAGAAGCCTCCACATGGATGCACCATCCACCATGTGGGGAAGTGTGGGCGCCTTGGAAGGAAGGATCAGATCCCAAAAGGGATTACCTCATTGATCCTCCGAGGCATACAACACAAGCCTCCTTTGATAAAGCTGAACGTCATGAGAGAAGCCTCCACATAGATGCACCATCCACCATGTGGGGAAGCATAGGTGCCTCAAAGAAGATGATCATACCCCAAAAGGGATTATCTCATTAGCTCTTCGAGGCGGACAGCACAAGCCTGCCATGACGAAGCTGAATGTCATGGGAGAAATTATGTATCGAGGCATGAAAAGGAGCCTCGGCAGTTCAGCACTCCCTACTTCGACTCAAAAATATAAAAGTTCAGCTGCAACAAAATGGAGCCTCGGGAGTTTAGCACTCCCTGCTTCGGCTCAAAAGTACAAATTTCAACTACAACAAAATGGAGACTCGGCAGATCAGCACTCCCTGCTTTGGCTCAAAAGTATAAAGTTCAAGTACAACAAGAAAATAAGCCTCGACAGGTTGGCCCCTCCCTCCGTCTTAGTAGGTAAGTTTCATTTAATTAACGTCATATGGGAATCAGGTTAGCATCAAACTCCAACTATGATATAAATATCTATAGTTGAACTTGAGGGATTATTGTGCTGGTAAAAAAAACCTAACCATGACAGAAAAAGAAGCTTTGCTCAAGAACTGAAATCCACGTATGACATGAATAAACATACATGGACTTGGGGGACTATTGTTATGTTTCGTCACTCAGGTTCCCACATGTTCTAGCCGACCCACCGAAGCTCATATATAAAAAGACAAGTCTGAGGCCTAACGCAATGGCTTTGCCGAAGTGGCGAGGCCCAACGAAAAGAAAATTCGAGGCTCAACTACGAATGGTTCCCACGTGGCAGCTGACCCATCGAAGCATCCTCAGCCTTAGAAGACGAGGCCCTGGGTAAATTTCGAGGCCCGTTACTCATTCCGAGGTGGGTATGTCAAAGCCCTACTCCGGGTAGTGATGGCCCATGTGCAAAGGTCTTGAATTTAATATGGAATGATTGATGTAACATTTGTAAAAGTATATTTGTGTTTTGTCTGTCAAAAGGATGTAAGAACATTAAATGCGTTGTAAGCTAGAAATGTCAAAAGGATGGCTAGGATTAGATGTTTCGACCGAGGAGATGAGGCCACGTGTAATTTTATCCAAAGGTTAGCATCCCGTTTGTAACACTAAAAATACCCCCTCCTTGTAACTATTGAGGGATGATTCAACTCCTAATATTAAAAAGCAACTTATTTTCTTCTTAAGCACGTTGATTTACAGTTTTTTACTTTGATTTTATAGTGATTGGTTATTATTGCACAATCGTATCCTGTTTATTTCGTCGAAATCTGAACGGAAATGTCTCGCATCGTTGAGCTTCTCCCACGTTCAATTTAGGAATGATCTCGACCGTTGCTCTATTGTTACGTGTCGAAATTAGCTTGCGCATGCACAAGTGGATCCGACATCTGTTGGCAGCATATTTTGAGGTCAATAATAGCAATAAATAATAGCACAAATGTTAGATGGGAAACATTGATGAATATGATGGTTTAAGAGTTTGATTAAATCAATCAAAGTTTTTCAATACGAAGATGAAGAAAGAATAAATGCGATGTAAGTTTAACGATCTTGCTCAAATATTTCTATCTCTAATGCACTTGAAAGAGATTACATTGATTGCAAAAGATAACCTATTATTTATGGAGAAATTCGTAAAACTTTCTAGGAGTTCGAATGAGGCTCTAGTCGATCGTCACAAGTTCGGATGACCAAAATATAGTCAATGTACAAAAAGTCAAAATGGTCAAAATTGTTTACTGTTGGGATCGCCGATCATGCGGATGGTCTGGCCAGTCAACCACCGTCTGCCCAATGTTCCTCGTTTCGAACCCGTTTGATTCGATTTGAATGTTTTGAAAAATTCGGATTTCTTGAAGTGTTTTTAACTAATTTTTCAAGGTAAATGATATTTTAAACATATAATCTAAACAAATTTTACTTTTGATCAAAACATTTTATGCAAGTGATAATCAAAATAACCTTTAGTGTAAAAATGATTTTTGAGTTTTAATCATTCATAAATAAAAATCAAAGTAACCTTTTACATTTGAACTAAAATGTCTAGTCTTTGGTCTTTATTTGAAGTTTGAATCTTAGTCTCTTGTCTTGATCTTTCTTAGACGTTGGACTTTTAATCACTTGTCTTAAATGATTTGTCTTCAAGGTTTGACTTCAATCTTGATCTTTTTTTGGGGGTCTAATTTGTAATGATAGTCTTTGATTATAATCTTTTGACAACGATCAATCCATTTACCATTCGATACTTTGAAAACACGATCACTTAAATTCAATTGTTAATAAACAAGATTAACTTGCTTGTTATTATCAATCATAGGTTAAGAAAGAAATATGCATATGAACAAAGGTTGGTTTAAGTAATTATAATTTCATGTGTTGTCAATTTATTTATTTAATTTTGCTATATGTACATCAAGTTTGACATGATATATATTGACAGTTTTTTTATATATTAATTTTAACAACACTGTTTTCAATCAATGGGCATATTTCCTACAGATAAGGGAATGACAAACTTAATGTTAAAAAGGGTGTATAAATAACTTAATTTTTATTTATTTATTATTAAATATAGATTTGATAGGCAAATATAATAAAATTATATGATTGTAACTCCGCGAGTATAATATCTTGTTAGTTTATGTAATTAATACGAATTAAGGGATCGATTGATGGCAATGTCACACCGTGTATCTTTTTAGATTCGATTGATTCATATCAATGTCAGCATCACAATTCGATTAGTACTTATTTGTCAATTGCTGAGAATTATTTGTTAGCAAAACCATCAATATTATCCTTTTTTTTAATAGAAAAAATCAACACAACTTCAGTGGATTTTCAGGCTCTACCAAGAAAAGCTTATGAGAATTAGGGTATCCTGACCGTTTATAAAATCAAACTCACGAGAATAAAGGAAATGAGGCATAAACCTAACCTCTCAAAAGTAGGATAATGCAGTATATTAGAGAATAAAATAAATGAGGAAGCACTACTTCCTATACAAAGAAAGCAAGTGAAAACAAAACTAATATTCTCTAATACTAGGAAATCCATATTGGTCAATCTGTACAAGAGCCCGAAGTCGTCGTTGTAGGTTAATTGGTCCATACTTTTGATAATGACGTTAGTTCTAACCCTCGAATGCAAGTGAATCAGCTACTTGATTCCCCTCATGATATATGCAGGAAACACTATCACGATCAAATAAGAGAATGTGCCTGATTTGTTTGAGAATGATATGAATCACATATTGTCCTCCATCCTCAGTAATGTAGTGAACGGCCACAGACGAGTCAACTTCCACCCATATGTCAGATAATCCAAGTCATCAAGCAAGTAAAATTTCATTCAAAATAGCTCGTAACCCAGTCTCTAAAATAAGGTAGCCTCCATATGATGACGAAATAGCCCTAATGCAGTATCCATCGTGAACTCGAATAATGCCCCCACCACTAGTAAAGTCATACTCAAGGCATCATCAATGGTGATCTTATAAGATCCCACCGGGGACTACGCCAAAGAACCAATATAGGAGGTGCTGGAGGAGGAAGTGTCAAAGAAATATCAAAAAGTGGGGCACGTCCCCACGTCAATGAACATGCCGAAATAAACGACCCACATGGAGGGGGACAATAGCACCGCTCGCCCCGCTTTGAAAAAAAAAATAATTAGCAACCTCCAATGCTTCACATGGATTCCCCGTTTCTTTCTGAGTCGAAGGGAACAGGGGTTGGAGAACTGAAATTATGTAGTAGACTCTCCAAATGATCCGTCAAGACTCCATGCGTATCTCCCTATGCTTTATATTATTCCTTTCAGTCCATGAGAACCATCAATATTAGCCAAGCCTAATTTGCTTAGATGAATGTTAAACTAATGATTGATTCAATGTGGAAATCTACATGAACTTAAAGCCCATTTGACATGATTTTTGAAAAGTCAAAAGAAATTTTTAAGACTTAAAAGTTGCTTTTGAATTTGTTTGACTAATTTTATGAAAATACTTCTTCCAATTAGACAAGCTTTTAGAGGAAATTGATCTAATGTCACTTTTTCTAAAAATATTTCCGGAATGGGAAGCCTTTTTAAAAATTAGTTTTTAAACAAAAAATAAAGTAACTTCTTTCAAAAGCTCTTCTATAGGGAGCAAAAGCAAAAGCAAAGGCAATAGTTATGCTAAAGGGCCTTAGTTAATTAAATCGACAGTCACAACTTTCACTCCAACTGCAATTAAGCTATTGAGCTTCAATTAGCAGCATTAGGGTTATTTAACTTTAAGAAAACATCACAACAAATCCTGAATCAGCCATCAGAACAAATAAGTTGAATTCCCATAACTCTATTAATTGACGAGTGAACAAAATAGCAGCCAGGAATATCACTCATTGACATTGTGAACTCATAACTAGAGAACTAGCTTCTATTCATATTAATCTTGCTAAGGAAGAATGTAAAGCGAATTGATACATGTTCAAAGTATTTCCTATTCGTTTTAGCCAGATCACGATGAAATAATTTACATTTCCCTTGAATAGAATCTTGTTTCCATGCTGACGTGGGCAGACTACCGCTTAATATGAAATATTGGAAGCAAGCTCGAAATAGTTGATCATCAAGTCTAAGTTACCAAAAGATAGAAGTGGTTGGTTAATTCAAACATTTCAGTCAACAAAAGGGAAAATCTACGCACAAAAATGTCAAACCTAAGATGTAAAGCCTGTATTCGCAACTCATACACTAACCTCAATGAAAATAGTAACCTGTTGCAAGATATGTAGAATACTAATCATAATCCAGGAAGAGCTCCTGGTCAATGTGGTGCTGGTAACGCTTTGACGGTGGTGCTGCAGATTCAGAGAGTTTCAGACAACGTATGTTGAGTAGGAATTTCTCAGAGAATTCCATATGCTAAAAGTTCCAAAAGTGACTTAACTTTTAAGACGAATAATAAGTTAAAGAGAGAATGACAAATGGTAAGTAGTCAGTACAAATGTTGCCTATCCACATTATCAATACGGTGCACCATCTTTTTATCTATCTTATGCACCTAAGTGATTTTCAAGTAATGAAAGGTCACTTACCTTGCTGCATCAAAAATTAACACTAGGGTCTAAAAGATTCTGAAAGACACTTCTCATTTTAAAATACAAGGAAAGAAATTATTTGTAATGAAAATGACCAAAAAAACAGCAGTCAGCTAGTAAATGTAACAGAACTAGTGACTTGGTGAAAGAAACTCGTGCTCACAAAGCCTATTTGGAATTAGATGTGAATAGTGAATTTAAAGAAACAATAACTTAAATGCAACAAGAAAAAACTAATTCAGTTTGGAGGATAACCAACTAATTAAACAAATTGGCACCTTTACCTTTAAAGTACAAGATTAAAGAGAACTTGTCAACCTAACCTATCATTGATGACAATCAAAACATTTTAAAAACTGAAAAGCAACAAAGATAGATATGAAAGTCTGCAAAATTCCCCAAACTAGCATCAAAGAAGTTTCAAACCTCATGTATGGATTAGCTGGCAGACGTGCAAGTATTAATACCATCCTTGCAATCTTTAGTAAGATCATTAAAAGTCTCAATCTGTTTTTTTCCCCTCAAAAACACTTCTGTATCAACAGAGATCCCCATGTAACCATCGAATTCAACTGGATTTCCGTTAGTGAGCTTAGTCATCTCTGCATACCAATCGCTGCTCTGATCCCAAAGATCTTTATATTCTTCAAGAAAATGTGTGGAGTACTTATCTTTTAAAGGGTCAAAGAAGGATGTGTCCGGCTCATTTGTTGCAACATACAGGTTCCTCCCATCTTCAATTTTGTCTTGCAAAGTCACCAGAAGAGGTTCCGGTGAAGTATCTCTATCAAGACTAGGCCATAGCTCCTTGTTCCTCGCCTTCTCCCCTCTCTCAATGTGAACTGCGTCAAAATCCCAATTCATTCTCGACGCAACTGCAGAGGCCACATCTAACAACCGTCTGGATTTCCAAATCATGTGCCACGGCCGTTGAATAACAGATTCTGTCTCGCCTTCACACACTCTGTACCAATAATTATCAGGCTCCACAGAGCCAAACTTCCTCATAATCAAAGTATCCTTTACCCCAGCTAGCTTCATTGGCGTGACCCTGAAATCCTCCACAAGATGGAGACTTAATCCATTTTTTTGTTGCCACTGGCTCCAGTCGGACCAGAACTGAGTCTGGTCCAGCACTGAAGCTGAATCCTTCAAGTGCTCAAAGTCAAAGTAAAACCTGAAATCTTTACCTTCCTCGTCGGTACCGGATGAAGTGTAGATCTTAGACAAACAGATACTCAGATCCATAACCAAAGTCCGGTTCAAATACTGTGCTTCACCCAACATACACATGAAACTCCACAAATACTGATGCATGCTCTTGCAGCTATCCCCACCACCAGAATAAATCAAATATTTTCCACTACTAAAACTCCCCTCTGATTCCACCAAGGGAAGTGCGTCATTCACAGTTTCTCCAACCTCTGGAAGTAGAATAGGACTTCCATCCATCTTCGCTGGTACCTTCTCAAATCCCTCCTTGTCCTTCTCCTTGTCCTTCCCCTTTCTCTTTCTCTTCCTGGCATTCCCACCTGAATGATAATCTCCAATGCCGACCACGCTAAGTGTACAATTTTCTGATTTCACTATTGAAAAACTCCTATAATCTTTATAAAATGCAGCAGCCTTCCCCTCCTTTGGCCTAAACCTCCAAGCCATGTGACAAGAACTATCATTGTTCCCATTAACCGGCTTCCCAAATCGGTAAAAATGCATGTCCTTAAACTTCTCAATAGCAGCCCTCATTAACAAATGGAACACTTCCGGATCACGGCACTCAATGGGTTCGTCGACTTTCCCACTACAATCTTGGGTCTCAGAATCAGTTGACTCCTCAGTTTTGGCTCCCACAACTGCATTATCCACATCGGCGATGTTAATAAAGGTACCAAAGGCAGTCTGATTCACCACGACGAAATCCTCACCAGTCTTGACTACAGAGTCGTCAGATTTAAAGGTAGCATTGGAGTTGGATGTGAGGAATGTTGTGATTTTCGTTGAAGGGTGAAACAAAGGGTCTTCGGGCTCATAAGTCGCAGCAATTATAGTGAAAATCAAAACCCCAATGACAAAGAATGTGAAACAGAGATTCCCTATCATAGCTAGTGCATTCTGACCCAGATGTTCAGGTCGAAATCTTCCATTCCGAGATAGCAAAATCGAAGATCGACCCAACATTTTTCTAACCTTATAATCCCCAAAATTGACAAGAAATACTAAAATTTCAAGCCAAGAAAATAACACCTAGAAAAGAATAAAAAAATAATAAATCAGTATAATGGGCTTCACAATGACAGTTCCAGTGCTAAAGATGATTAAAGAGTGTACAGAAACTGATAGAAATCAAGAAACAACAATTGGGTTTTATAGATCTGGTGTAGATGAAGCGAAGCTAAGCCATTAATACAAAGATCTGCTGTATATTTTGATTTGTGGGTCTTACCTCAATGCATTGAGAGATTCACAATCAAATGTGAATTCGCCACCATTGTTTTCTGAACTTATTTCTCAATACGGAGAGGACTATGAACTTGGATTTTTATCTTCAATTCAATCTAAGTTAACTTTGACATGAATGAAATGAACTTTTGTGCGTTGCGGGCAACTGTCAGATGTGACAGCTGTATTGTTTTTAATTTTATTTTTCAAGTTTTGTAAATTATTATTATTTTTTTAAGACTCACCTCGGCTCACATAACCTGTGACACGAGCCGGTAACGAGCTACAGATTGGCTTGGGCTCGACCCAATGCCCCAAAATAGGACTCGACCCGAGCCTCGGCTCAATCCAACTGAACCACGAGTCGGCCCGACTCGAACTTTTTTTGAGTTGAGTCACTGGCCATTCGAACCGACGAGTCATATTGACATTTCTAAACTTGAATAAGGGAGGTGATGATTGTGAAGTCATCACTAAAATGAGCCGGGATGTTAGCCCACGACTTTTGTTAGGATGCGTTTGGCTGATGATTATTGGGTCATGAATAACTTTTGTAATTATCATTATAATTATCGTTATCGTTATCTATTTATCATTGATGTCAACAATAGAAAAATAAATGCAAGTGTCTCAATAATTTATCGTCATTACCTAAAGAACAAGTAAATTACTAATTTGTACTCATATCTTGCCTACTCATAATGAAACAAATGATATAAATGATACATGACTCGAAATTATCTCAATTAAATTGTAAATATCATTATTGACATCAAGAAAATAAATATTCGATTCGCAATTATTGTAGTTTATTTTAATGATTTAAATTTTATTGAAATTCCAGAAGAGCTCATGCATTATTTGGAAAAATGAATTTGAAATGGAAGATTTAGGAAATAATAAAATTTTAACTTGGTTATAGTTTGAACATTTCAAAAAAATGATTATTTGTTCATCAATCTTCTTAAACAGAAAAAAAAATCTTAAAATGATTTTATACTGATAAAGGATATTGATTGGCATCACCTATGTTGCTCGATCATTTGATGTAAAAAAATATCTATTTTGTTTAATTGAAGATGAAGAAAATACTCCTTGTTCTAAAGTATCATTATAGTGTAATTAGAGTATTAATATATCATACAATTTGTACTCGACCAAATATAGCTTTTTATGTAAATCTCGTTACTAGATATAGCTCTACACAAAATCAAAGACGTTGGAGTGGTGTTAAACACATTTTCGTTACCTAATAGGTATTATTGATTTATGATTATTTTATTCAAAGAAATTGTGATCTTCAATAGTGAAATATGTAGGTGCATGTTATCTCTTTTATTCACATAATGAAAAAATCACAAACAGAATATGTATTTACACGTGAATGAACAATTATATTATGGGCATCTGTGAAGTAAACTTTGACAGCATTATTTCTAAATAATTATGAAATGAAAAATACTTCTTGTATATAATCATTTACATAATCTTTTATATATTGATGAAGTACAAAAAGAAAGTAGGGGAGCTTTTGTATTTTTTTATTTGGTTGATGAGATTTTAACCAAGTCAAATATCGACATATTATCTGTTAGTAAACTAATATGTAAGTTGTAATGTATATGTAGCACAACTGTTATAAGTTATTGTAATTCATGAAACAAGTCAAGAATATGCATTATCGATATTAAAATTTTTTGCTCGAATGACAATATAACTGACTTATTCACAAAAACAATGTCGACGTCTACATTCTACAAATTGGTACATGAGATTAAAATGTGTCATTCAAAGATTTTCGGTGATCAACATCAAGATAAGTAATTGTACTCTTTCTATTTCGTCGATATTTTGCTCTACTGAATTTTATAGTAAGATTTTAAAGAGGTCTACGTTCTCTTGCACTTCAGAATTTTAACAATCAATTTACTTCTTTGTTCTTTATTCTTTGTTTGATTTTTGTTTTTCTTCCCACTGAATTTTTATCAACAAAATTTTTAACGAGACAATTATTGCATAAATAATCATTAAATGAGGGGTGTTATGAAATTATAAAATAATTATTGATGACTATTTAATCTTATCAGGACACTTTAATATATCTTACTTATTTTAGAATAGTGCATTCTATGTAAATTGTAACTCTTATTAGAATGTTATAAATATGGGTCTATCATTATATTAAAATTAAACCAAATTTACTTTACTCTCTTATATATCTTTTTTTTTTAATTTCACAATTTTCTATTTATAAGTAAAATTTTCCTTCAATTCATTAAGTCTATTAAAACTCTCAAGTAATCCTTCTATTTTGCGAAAAGTAAAGTATAAATAAGTTAAACTCACGAGTATTTTATAATCAGAAGTATCTAATTTTCTAGTATACAAAACATGGCATTGAGTGAGATGCGACATGGGAGACCTTTGATTTGGAGTTGTAATGCGCCCTCGGTGTAAAACATAGGTAAATTTAATGTGGTCGTTGAACTTTTTGCAAAACTTTCAATTAGATCACTAAACTTTAATTTATTTAACTAGATTACTGAACTTCTATTTCATTTCAATTGAGCTAATAAATTGCCATCTCAGTATTAAAATTCACAGCTATGTCACCTATAGTCTCCTAAATTTATGAACATTACTAAAGTGATAGTCGTATCGAAACAAAATCTTTATACCATTACACGATACCGTGAAAATTTTCAAAACCTTTGAAACTAAAAACATAGAGACAAATCCTTATTTTACTATATTTCATTTCTATTACATCATGTAACAATTACATAGAAGATCACTTATAGCTGGCAACTAAGTAGGTTTGATCAATTTGGGGGACAACATGTCATAAAATACAACATTGTGATGAAATTTGAAACTAAATGAAAATTCAGGGGCTCAATTGAGATAATTTAAGTTCAAATAACCAATTGTGATTTTTCTGTAAGTTTAGTGATCTGTAATGAAATTTACCCATCAAAATATTGTTATAGAGAATTTTGTCATTTGCTTGTTGGCACCGACAGTCCATTGTCTCGTGTTAAACCGATGGATATGTTATCTATGACTATCAAATAATTATATTATAGGGACATTATATATTTCTTTTCTTTTAAAAAATTAGAGAAATTTCTTTCATATTTATAAATTTCTCCTTCTACCATGTATTTGTTAATTTTTTTTTTTTATATTTCTAAGTTATATATTGTTGCTAGCTTTATATCCTGTAAATGTTCGGATAGTAACAATTAATAAAATGGACCTAAGAGTCCGAATTATCATTCGCACGAGTATTACTATCTAACTATTGATTAAATTATTTTTAAATTCAATTCGATTGAAAACAAATAAACGGTATTTATCTTATTTGTATGATTTATTTATTATAATTTTTCGAAAACAATAAAATTAAATTTTTTAATGATACTTTTAAATATTAGGATTCACGACACCATAGTTATTTTCTTAATCTCAATCACTAAATTTTATAATAATTGTTTTTGTTTACCGGGATTCTTCTAACGCATTCAATTTATCTCTCTCGGTTTCAAATTGATTTTATTTAAATAAATCAATTACGTATCTCTATGTGAAGTCGGTTACATCTTAATTAAATGCCTTAAATCTTTAAGAATTCATATAACGACCATACGAACTAAAAAAAGCATCTCTACACTTTTATATAATTACTTGTGTTCTAATATGCACGCATATGCTTCGCATAAATCCGCATATGATCGTTGCATTTTCGAAAAGTCTCTTATATAACGTATGCACATGATAATGCCATCAATCCATTTCGTTGACAGCATATGCACACTTAAACGTCAAAATACACACGTTTTTATAAAATTATGTCAAAATTAGCCTAACAAAATCAAGCAATTTTTATAACTTAAAAAAATGAGCCCAACAAACATTAAATTAACCCAAATCACTTAAGCCAATGAATTACATACAATCAATCTGTAGGGTTTTGACATTTAAAAAATTAAAAATCAATTTTTTTTTTCGTAAAGTTGCAAACTACCTACGTCGAGTCCAAACCTACTTCTTCGATCTTTCTCTAGTTTTACTAGCAAGTAATGTTAGTAAGGACCATGCTACAGTACCATGTTGGTTAACATGTTGGATGTCACTTGTTGATAAAAAAACATAAACATCCTTCCTCTCTATTATTTTGCTTACTTAATGTTCTCTATTCCTAATATAGGATAATTTTGGTTTATTTCTCATAATAAATGAAAAAGTCAATTGTGCTCGTTTTTATCGATATTTTTTTTATCAAAACAATTATTAAATGATCTAATTTATTAATTCTTCTATTAATTATGACTATAATCTATGTCCAATATAAAGGTACAGATATATTTCTACTATTTTTCAGAAAATAATCAAGCACGGTATAAAATGATTTAACTTCCTCTCTTTTTCTTTCATAGTTAATTTCTAAACCTTGAATTAAATTTGCTAAAATTTCATAAATAGCAGGAGTGCAAATATTAATGCGAGTATTTAACATAAATAAGAAAGATCTTACAATATTGAAGCAGGAGGTAAATGCACAGTAATGTCAATGAGATTTCCCTTGAGGTTGCATCCATATATTAGTATACTCAGATATAAGTTATCGGTGTTATTTGAATTTAAGAAAGTGGGTTATGGTCTAATACGACTTCCGCACACTTATTGATTTTCTCTCTGACTCTTTTGCATATCTCACAATGGATCACACGAAATCACAGTTTTCATTTCAACTCCTAGTTAAAACATCACCTTGAATGGTAACAGGGTTCTCATGACTTTCTCTAACAACGCCTAAAACACCTACACACGGCAACACGACAACAAGATACTTGCACTAACCCTCAAAATTTTCACCGTTGGAATATAAATAAGATAAGAATTTTTTGAGAAAATAATAAGGATAGGAAGACAGTATCTTCAAACAACTTTAATTTTATAAACACATCACACTAATATCTCTTACATAAGAGTATACATATATATTTCAGCTACACTTTTGGTACTTTCTCTAAGAAAATTAGAACTCCATAGAGATTGCCTTATTACAAGCTTCACTTCCAAGAAAGAAATTGAAAATGTTACAAGATTTGAACTGCTAGGTAGAGAGATAAATTTTAGGTTTAAGACTCGATTGCCTTCTTCTAAGAATTGATCTTCAATTTATAGACTTGAAAAGCTCCATAGCTATCCTTCATTATTGTTGATTTAACTGTGTAAGATAGCAGATATCTTACTGTGGCCTAAAGTTCCTTTGTCTTAACATGGAAAATAATTGAGGTAAACCCACAGTTTTTCTTTATCAAAATATTTCTGATAAAGTAGTGATAAAGGGGTTCATTTTTACTTTTTCATATGTGACTCAAATCACTCATCCGAAAATTCTGATGGATCCAAGGAAATTGGTGAGGTGTCATCTTCAGTGCAACAACATTCGCACTTATGATTCGGATACGGCCAAAACTATTTACACAACTCATTTTTTGTCTTCTGTGTACCACTAGCTTGTCCTTCAAAAATATGATCACGCCATGTATTAAGATAGTGCCAATCTTCTTTTTTGGTGGGTGCCACAGCCTTGCTGTAGATCGTGTGATCATGTGACTCATACACCCAAATATTTTGTTTTTCTTCAATAATTTTCTAAATATGCTCAAATTGCTCCTTATATCCCTTGGCTCTACGAAAGGCCATCAAATTGTTGATGTCTTCTGGTGTAGTATCATGGACTTCACTCTTCTCAGGCTAGAAATGCTTAGAAGTAGTGACCATTCTTATGACATGGCTTGCTAGAAGTAGCCTATCTTCTTCATTATCCTATTCAGGACTTGCATAGAAAAGTCTTATATATATATACTCTTATGTTTAAGAACTTGATAATATCGTTCAATAGCTCGAACTACATCCTTTGGTAGCATAGAAATTTCCTTTAAAGATTCTGATGGGTAGATACATAGTATATTTTCCATTTCATATAGAGCACGAACCCAATAAGCTAGAGCTCTTGGATAAATATTAACTTTGTTATAAGTTCCATATATTAAAGTTTTCATCCATCCCTCAATACTGATAAACCAGCAGCGGCTAGATTAAACAATACATATGCTAAAATAAAATCGTTTTTATTTTTGATATCCATAACACTAGGGGTGTTACAGACTTTGATGAAATTTGAGCTATTAAGCTCAGATATAGAGATACTATCATTTGTTAGTTTTTGCTCCTGTGAAGGAGACAAAGTAGTATTCTTTTCGAATGAAAGCTTATGAAGCTTTAATGCTTCTTGTTCAATATTGGTTTTGGAGCCTTCAGATTTATTGGCACTAGGGTCTTCAGATAATATAGCCTCGTTAGCCTTCTCAGATATTGGCTTAGTAGCAGCCATTTCCATTAGTGTTATCTTGGATTCTATCGCAGCTATCTTTATATTCATCTCGAACTTCAATGCTTCGAGCTCCTTCTTGATTTGCTCCATTCCTGGTTAAAAAATTTGGATTAAAATTATCTTTTCCTTTAATATGGACAATATCAAATTTAAATGGCTCAAACCACATTTGCATTCTAATAAGTGACCTTTCAGCTATATCTCTAATTACTTCTGAAAATTCAATAATCTTTTTTCAAATATGATGTTGTTGAAGTATTTTTTCTTCTGTAAAAATATATCATAAGAATTCGATTTCAGTTTTAGCTATTTCTGCTTTTTTTTTATAGGGCTAATTCATATTTTTTAGCAATATAATTGAACTTTTTAAGATGTTCGATATTTTTTTAAAATTTTTACTATGAATAAGGATATCATCTACATAAACAATGCAGAAATCTTTTATTGGTCTGATAATCTTATCCATTCTTTGTTGAAATATGACAGGTATATTCGTTAATCCAAATGGCATAACATTCCACTCGAATTGTCCTAATGGATTAGGGGTAATAAAACTAGTCCAAGGTTTTGATGCTTCGTCTAGTTTAATTTGACAATATCTCGATTTATAATCAAATTTAAAATATATTTTATTTCATTATATTTGTTTTATTAACAAATATTTTATTGGTAATTTATAGTTATTTGGTATAGTTTTAGAATTTAGGTCTCTATAATCAATTACCATTCTAACTTTTCCTCTTTTAATTTCACTATAGTTCATGACCATAAATCCTGGACTATTATATGGACTAGTTGATTTTCTTATTACTCCTAATTCTAAGAATTCTTTAATTTGTATTTCGAATTCCTTTTTATCTTCTTCGCTATACGGGAATTATTTTCATGATATCTTATCATCTGAATTTTTTAGTTCAATGGTTGCCATATGTTTATCTTTATCTCATTTAGCTAAAGGATGTTTATGATAACATTCTTTTAATTCCAATTTAATATTTTCTAATTCTTTTTCTAAATTGTCAATTCTTAATACTGGAATTTTATGTTTTTGGTTAATTTCTGTATAACATCCACCACGATTACCTGCAGAACTCTGATGTCTAGGTTTATGGTGTTTTGGTTGATGTGCAATACCAATGACTTTATAAATTTTTGGTGTTTTTATTTTGTGATTACAAGGTGTAGTAAATTCAAAACTATCTTTCTATTGTGTAAATGAGTTAATGTATAGATAAAATTTTCTCCTAAAAGGACATCACATCCAATTTTATCTGTTGCATATATTCTCGGGATAAAACATTCTCTATTTCCTAAATGATAGGGACATTTCTATAAAATCTCTATAAATTTCAACAATATCACTAGCAGTTTGACCATAAGTTGTTTTCTTATAATCTATTTTGTAATAGTATTCTGGGAACACATTTATTTTACATAAGCAAATACATGATCCAGTATCAAGTATTGGATGAAATTTTATCATACAACAGTCTGGCAAATTGAGAGTTTTCTCAATATATGGACTAAATATACTAGTTTTGATCGATCTGATTCCTCGCATCATATAAATTAGTTCCTTATTTTTATAAACTCTAGGAAACATTTTTTGTTTTCCTTCTATAGATATTTGTAGGGTGTTTTTTTGATAATAAATGGTGATACTTTTTCAAGAAAGTTCATTTCAAGTAATATTGGGCTAGTATCTTTTCCTTTTCTATAATCTTTATGGATTTTAAGATTTAATTTAAATTGTTCTCCTTCTATATCTATGAAATTTAGTTCAAGATTAACAAATGTTTTAATTTCATATTTAATTCTATGATAATCTGTAAGAGTTATTCCTTGTGGTAGATTTCCTTCTGATAAATGTTCAACTAAGTCTGCTCTTATATGACTAGTACTAGCTCATCTTAACACAAGGATTATAATCTCTTCAAAGTTATTTTGATTACTGATATATTCTGTTAAGATAAGGAAATTANCCATAAGTTGTTTTCTTATAATCTATTTTGTAATAGTATTCTGGGAACACATTTATTTTACATAAGCAAATACATGATCCAGTATCAAGTATTGGATGAAATTTTATCATACAACAGTCTGGCAAATTGAGAGTTTTCTCAATATATGGACTAAATATACTAGTTTTGATCGATCTGATTCCTCGCATCATATAAATTAGTTCCTTATTTTTATAAACTCTAGGAAACATTTTTTGTTTTCCTTCTATAGATATTTGTAGGGTGTTTTTTTGATAATAAATGGTGATACTTTTTCAAGAAAGTTCATTTCAAGTAATATTG
>CAIGRB010075126.1:0-18992 GCA_903798255.1 Fraxinus quadrangulata
TATATATAGGGTTATGGTCTCTAATTCAATGAGATTTTTATTTTTGTGTCATCTCATAAATACAATAATAACGAGAGAAAACATATTGAACATGAATATCCAAAACTCGCAATCAAGAATCAAGAGCAAGCAATCAAGATCAAGAAGTTGAAATCAAGAATGCCTAGTTTAAGATCCAGGAATAAAGAATCATTCCCAATAAATCAAAGTATAATCCGAACTTTTAACTCTCTTGATTATTTGATTTTGAGGATCTTGACAATAAAGATAAAAGTGTTTTCAAGTTCTTGAAATTTAAAGCTTTTAAAATCTAACCACGTTATTCAATAACATAATATTATACATAAATTCAAAATTTTTACTTATTTTTTAACCACACATTATTTAAAAAATAAATTTTTTTTTTGCATTCCCCCAAAGTTTATTTTTAATGGAGCCCAAACAGGGTTGAACGTCTTCTATATTCATTGAAATAAATGTACCATAACTAACTTGAAATGATAAGACAAATAATATTCTCAAGAGAAAAAGAGAGAATTGTTGTAGGGGAGAAATTTTTCAAGCGTAGTAGGCCAACATTTTTGGGTCAATTAGCGATAAAAACTCTTGATATGTCTCAAAGTTGTTATTTATTATCACTCGAAGAACAACTGCACGTTAACCATACAATCGAATCTTATTTGTATAGAAATTTTAATTGTTTTTTTTTAGTTTTGATTCGACGATTTTTCTACATACTTCCTATAAACTTCCGAGCGTCTATGTGATAAATTCAAAGGACGGTAAAGTACATGCAGATTCGACACGAGAGAAGGAAACTTTAGTCATAACCAATTATTTCTTAAATATTTGAACTTTACTCGTGAATTGACTATCGTTTGTCAAATCTGAAGTTAGAGATGAGGACAAATTGGAGCTAAATGCTGGTGGTGCATGTTTTCAATTTTAAAGCAAGCTGCAAACTAATTGAGACAACAATAAATCAAGCTTATAGTAGTAACTTTAAAGTATACACTTTGATTGGGTACAAATTTATAAATCGTTCGTAATTTAAGTCAAAATTAAACATTAATTTCAACCACACGTATTACTCATTATTATTCCCATTTTTTGTAAGACACCATACCATTTCTCTTACTATTCCTATTTATAAACCATTTATAAATGTGCCAAATGCAGGCTAAGTGATATTCTTTCGCTATAGATTTTTATAAACAAAACATTTTATTGAGCCTATGTTTGAAAGTGAATATTTGAAAATCACTTTTCTTCCAAATTCATTTTTAATAACATTCTTTAAAAAAATAACTTTTCGAATAACCGCTTGCATACAAGCTCTAAGTGTTTGTTTGGAAGAAATTATTTGAAATGAAAAAATAATTTTTCTCAAAAATTTTTGGTTAAAAATTAGGAAAAATTTTATATATCTGCATGCAAAATTATTTTATTGAAAGAAAGTTTGATTAAAATTAGTTTGAGAAGAAATAAGGTTCATAGAAACAGTGCCTAACAAACCCTGATAGTACTCAAATAAAATGTTAAAATTTCACTATGAATTGCGAATATAATTTGCACTTTATTTGTTACTAGATTAATATTTAGTCCTTGTTTGAGCTCTATTATTTGGCAAAAATTGTATTTTTGAATAGTAAATTGATAGAAACTGTGTGATTAAAAAATAAGAGAAAAAAAATATAATTTAAAAATAATGGAACTTAATTCATAGCCAATAATTAGAACATATTTGCAGCATGATGTATGCAATACATTATTGTTTAATATCTGTCTATTACTCGAATTTACTAGTTTCCCACTATCAAAAATTTTCCTATTACGACGTCGTTTCACTATACGTGACGGTGAATTTCAGCCATACAACAATCCAGTCACTAACATAAAATTAGGAATGAGTACACTTATGTACCCATAACACAACTCTAAAATGATTTTAAAATTTTGCTATTTGTACATCGAGGTTGACACTTCGATGTACACCTCCTCACAGAAGAGGTGGCCCACCCTCCACTGGCTTTACACCAAAAACCGTGATTTTATGGTGTGCTCCTCGAACATGACAACCTCGGCTTGTCGGTAGGGGTCTCTGAGCCTTGTTTCAGTAGAATCATCCAATGATTTTCTTCACTTTCTCCATCTTTCTTCATTGAGAGATACATATATCATACATACAAGCATATACATACACCTATACGCACATATAAAAAATATAATTTAAAAATAATGGAGCTTAATTCATAGTCAATAATTAGAACATATTTGCAGCATGGTGTATGCAATACATTATTGTTTAACATCTGTATATTACTCGAATTTACTAGTTTCTCACTATCAAAACTTTTCCTATTACGATGTCGTTTCACTATACATCGGTGAATCTCAGCCATACAACAATCCATTCATTAACATAAAATTAGGAATGAGTACACTTATGTACCAATAGCACAACTCTAAAATAATTTTAAATTTTTGCTATTTGTATATCAAGGTTGACACTTCGACGTATGGCCACCTCCTCAGGTGGCCCACCCTCCCCTGGCTTTACACCAAAACCCGTGATTTTATGGTGTGCTCCTCGAACATGGCCACCTCGGCTTGTTGTCTATGAGCCCTGCTCCATTAGGATCATCCAATGATTTTCTTCACTTTCTCCATCTTTCTTTATTGAGAGATACATACATCATACATACAAGCATATACATACACCTATACCCACATATAAAAAATATAATTTAAAAATAATGGAGCTTAATTCATAGTCAAAAATTAGAACATATTTGCAGCATGGTGTATGCAATACATTATTGTTCCATAACATCTGTATATTACTCGAATTTACTAGTTTTTCACTGTCAAAACTTTTTTTATTACGACGTCGTTTCACTATATGTGACTGTGAATCTCAGCCATACAACAATCCACTCATTAACATAAAATTGAGAATGAGTACATTTATGTACCCATAACATAACTCTAATATAATTTTAAAATTTTACTATTTGTACATCGAAGTTGATATTTCGATGTACACCTCCTCTATGTGAGGTGGCCCACCCTCCACTGGCTTTACACCAAAACCCGTGATTTTATGGTGTGCTACTCGAATATGGCCACCTCGGCTTGTTGAAACAGGGGCGCCACTTGGCGCCCTCCTATTGGTAGTGGTCTGTGAGCTCTGTTCCAGTAGGATCATCCAATGATTTTCTTCACTTTCTCCATCTTTCTTTCTCGAGAGAGAGATACATCATACATACAGGCAGATACATACACCTATAGGCACATATAATTTATTAATTTATATGTCTTAGCGAGAGAAAAATATTGGGTTACTGAGAGAAAGCAAGTGGTTGGATTGGCCGTCCCGTTTGTATTACTCATCACAGCTTCGTAGAGAGAGAGAGAGAGGATTAGAAGAGAAAATTTTCCTCTTTTTGGGGAAAATTTGGAGACAGATCACTGTGTAAATTTGAAGGGATCGGAGATACAAGTTTTGCAAAATGAAGATTGTTAATTGGTGAGTATTTGAGCTCCGATCTTGGTGTAAAGGTTCCAAATTTAGGGTTTTGAAGTAGAGATGGATGTGGATTCAACTATGACTACAGAGCCCGAGCTCGGTCATGATCCATCAGCCCAAAAAACATCCGGGGGAGATTCGGAACAGCCTACTACTGCTCCGGAATCCCCATCGACTAATCAGCAGCCACCTTTGCAGCAGCAACATCAACAGAGTAGTAATAACAGTAGTAACACTAGTAATATCAACAGTGGCGTTGGTGCTACAGTGGTTGCGGGACCGCGATGCGCCCCTACTTATAGTGTGGTGAATGCAACTATGGAGAAGAAGGAGGATGGGCCGGGTCCCAGATGTGGCCACACGTTGACGGCTGTGCAACCCGTAGGGGAGGAGGGGACTCCTGGTTATATTGGCCCGAGACTGATTCTTTTTGGTGGGGCCACTGCTCTTGAAGGGAATTCTGCTGCCTCCGGAACTCCTACCTCCGCTGGAAGTGCGGGAATTCGTATGTTTTCTTTCATTTTTGAGATCTTGATTAATTCAGAATTTTCAGATATATTCCGTGTTTAATTGTACTCATATATGTTAAATGTAGAAAGATGACATTTTGCCCTTGTTTTTGGTTTTATTAAGTTGATCAGAATGACATTTTTGCTAATCACATGTGAAATTTTGAGTTACTTTGGAGCTCAAGTTCGGATGCTTTAGCCTGAATCCTTGGCTTTTAGGTTTCCTGTTCTTGGTTTTTGAATGGTTTACTAGAATATTATTTAGTTAGGTTGCAGTTGAATTGAAATGCTTGGTTTCTGTCCAATTCATTTATACACAAAAAGGACGGACATAATTGGAGTGCAGTGGATTTGAAAGGTGGAGACCCTAGCTATACTTGTTTGGAGTTGTTTGAGTGAGTGATAATTGTTTTCTAGTCAAAGTTATGAAGATGGATGCTTGGATTTGGATATTTCTCTTTATATTTGCTTGTTGTGATTCTGAATTTTGAGGGGGCTCTATATTTGCAGCTCTGCTTAGATGCTATTTTATCTAATTTACAATCGATTTTAAGTAAAAAGATAAAGATTTTCTTATAGAAAATTGTCAAGAAAAGAAAAGATGCACAAAAATCTCAATCATTATGAAAAAATCAGCAAGATCTGATTTCTTGACTAACTGGTAACTCAACTCATTATCTGGTGGAAGAAATGTGGTCTCGTTTTTGTAATTGAGTGAAGCACGTTCCTTAAACGTGAGGCATATGTAACATATGATAAAGAGAATGATGATGCTAAACTTTTTTCTCGTGTCAAAATTAGAATAGAGACTTTGTTATACATAATACTTAACATGATATTCTAGGTTGTATTTTTCAGGTTTAGCAGGGGCTACTGCTGATGTGCATTGTTATGATGTTTTGACTAATAAATGGTCCAGGTAAGCTTAAGTTGATGATAACTTGTTCAGTACAATCTGCAGGCAACTTTCTTGTTTTCTAGTTGTTGCTCATCTTAAACTGGAATTGTCATAATGTGGTACCGTGCTTTTAATAACTCCTTAGAGTTACCCCTATTGGAGAACCACCTTCACCAAGGGCAGCACATGTGGCAACTGCTGTTGGCACTATGGTTGTCATACAGGTATGTTGACCTGTTGATTGACGTCGAAGATTTCATTTGATATTTACTATGTTATGATCAGGCAATTATTGCTGTTTTCCATCACAGGGTGGAATTGGTCCAGCCGGTTTGTCTGCTGAGGATCTTCATGTTCTAGACCTCACACAACAACGGCCACGGTGGCATAGGTTAGCCTCTTCATGGCATAAATAGCCCATATAATACTTGTTAATAAACACGAGAATTCACACAAAACATTTACAAATATATTATTATGAGATAACCCAGGAAAATTCTTAATATTCTTCTAGGGTTGTGGTCCAAGGCCCGGGACCAGGGCCACGCTATGGACATGTCATGGCTTTGGTTGGGCAAAGATATCTCATGGCTATTGGTGGAAATGATGGTTGGTACTGTTCAGAGTTTGTTCTCTTGTGTTGATCTGGTAACTTCAAAGAGCATTAATTTTTTATTCCCTTTTTAGGTAAACGGGCTTTAGCTGATGTTTGGGCATTGGACACTGCTGCCAAGCCATATGAATGGCGGAAACTGGAACCAGAGGGTGAAGGTCCACCTCCATGCATGTGAGTTTCTTTCTGCTTTTTTTTTGTCAACTAAGCTTTATTTCTTTCTGCCTTTTTTTGTCTATCTAGGTCTTCCCTTTCGACTTGAGCATTTCCTTCTCCCTCCCCTTCCCTTATCTGCTCATACTTCTATTTTAACATTTCCTCGAAGTTGCTTAGACAGAACTCTTTATATATGTCTTTAATAGTGGCCAACTTCTGCATGTATATATCATTTAGGAAGCAGAAGTGGATAAACATATTGTGTTTTCACCTTTTATCTTTTCTTTCGAAAAATGTTACCTTTTCAATTGTATAACATATTGTTGATCCTGGAATATTTCAAAATGGTTTACATTCCGGGGAAGGTCATTGCAAAAATGAATGTCTCATGCATTGAGGTTTTATTTTACTAATTAGCACGGGGACCTGATTACCTCTTTTCATTTGCTCAATCGTATTAGCCCAGTTTGGTTTGGTATGGATAGAAATTAGATTTTTAGTAGATTTTGATAAAAGTTGGTGAAATGTATGGTTGAAAGTTGATAAAATTTGTGGATTTCATGAAATGTGTGGTTGAAAATGAATTTGCAGAAAAATGAGTTCTAAGAAATGGGGGCCAAAGAGGGGCTTAAGATATTTTTGTGGTTTGAAGACCTTACCCTGAATCTTTTGGCTAGTAGGCTTTTAGCATCTATTAGTTGTATGGTGAACCTCACATATATCGCTAATCAATTCTCTAGATCTCCCTTGTGCACTTTAAGTATTCTAGTCGGTAAATGCAACTCAAGTTTTTTACCTAAAATTACTGCACTTCACTTATCACTCATTTCCAGAAGTACTTTACGCCTTTTAAACAGCATGTTTGGAACATGTTGCTTTATATTAGGCTACAGATTCTACTGCATGAACTGATTTGATGAGCATTTAAAAATCTAGCTGCTGATGTATTGCATTTTTTTTTTCTTTAATAATTTCACCTCCTGTATTTACGGAGTTACTTAAATCAAGTAAAAAGTGGGCCTTGTTTAATGGGGCTGTGTTACAGTTGAATTGATATCATTTACCATTTTACGGGAGTTATGCAAATCGAATGGGAAAACTAGGCTTGTTTTTGTTAACAGCAAATTGTACATGATCTTTGGAACATGAGGTTGCATTTTTGAGTTAAAAAAGAACTACTTTAATGTGAAAAATATTCTAAGAAGCAATGTTGGGTCTACATCCTCGTCTGGTGATGCGAACCCACGTAGCTATAGTAGCTACAAAGCCCACACAAGATTGATTCAATCCCAAGAAAGTCAAGAATCAATATTTAAGCTTGATTCAAAAATATTGAATCAAGTAACCAACACAATCGCCGACAATATGTTGACCCCGTGATTACAAGACTCAAGAATCTCACTCGATTTGTCTGAACGCCACAAGAAATAATCTTGATAAGTTCAGAATTAATTAGATGAACAAGAAGAAAGCAATAATGCCTTAAAATTAATCTCTTAATTTTTGTATATTCTACAATGAAAATAATAATTCTATTTATATGGAATTCATAAAACTCTTGTAAAAACGGAATTAAACTCTAAAAATAACAAAAGATATCAAAAAATAGAGTTTTAACTAAAATAGGAAATTACGTGAAATTTGGAAAATTCGCGACCGAAAAATATACTATGCGGCGATCACATAGACCATCTGAGCTCCTCTACTGTGGGTTCGGTAAAGGGGCATGCGATCGCGTACCCTGAACAACTATGCGGTCCTTTCAGCTTTTCTCTGTTAATGGATTGGAAAATGCATTGAATTGCATACAGCATACGTATGAAATTAACACCTCCCCTGCGGTGCCATCAATAAGAATCGAACCAACCACAGCCCCAGCTAAAGAATGAAATATTCATAAAAGTAGTCCTTACATCCCTCCGCAAGCATAAGTAGAGTCTCTGACTTCAATAGCCAGTCTTGTACTAATAGATTGCACAGTGCCCAGTCCTCTAAGATCTATTGACTGAGTAGTCTATAACTTCCGTATTCTCCTTCCTTGACTTCCCTTCCATTCAGCTCTCTAACTAAAGGCTGGGATACTCAGCGAGTGAACTAGGTTTTAGTATTCTTTCTCGAGCTTCTATTTCGCCGGGAAGAAAACTTCCATGATTGAGCCTACGACCTAACTTTGTCCATTGATCGAATCAAGTTGTTCCATTTCGTTTCATCTCCCATGCCCAACATGAAATTTGTTCATTTGCTTGCCATCAATATTTCGTCCACCGTAATTTGAACAAATAGTTCCATTGCTTTTTTGACTCGTTTTGCTCTCGACCTAGTCATAGACCCTTTCTCAACGATCAATAGATCCTTGCCCTGGATTTGCTCTCGTATCATGGATCACCTCATCTGGACTTAATTCTCTTTTGGTGGCTTGTATTAAAAATTGAGATAGACCCGGCTAGTCGCTGACCTGGTTTCTTTGCGAGGTGATCTTATTCTCTTATACTCTATGTCAACGTTCTCATTGTGTGAGCTATGAGAGTGCCAATTGAAATGGTTGAGCTGCATAATGTCTCTTCCTATGATACACTGACACGGACACGTGTGTCCGACACGATACGTGTCAGATACGTCGACATGATTTTTAAAAAAAGTATAGACACGACACTTCATCGACACGTTGATTAAATTCTTAAAAATTCTTCATTTATATAGTATAAATTTAATTTTATACTTATTATTAATTTTTCTTATTGAAATTTTTTAAACATGAGTACCTATTTGTTACTTGCCAATAAATTTGAATTAACAATATATAATCTTCCTAATATAAAAAGAAAATAATTACGGTAAGAGTGTCCGAGAAGTATTGGCATCGAGTCGTGTCGGATATGTGCTGGACACGGACACGTTACCCTAAGTGTCTGTGCTACATAGGTCTCTTCTGTTAATTAGTTTGTAAAATTGTAAAAAATGGAAAAGGAAATGGAAATATCCTTTTACATGATATTTCATGAAATATGGGCTGTGGATGGGTGGTGTACAGCCGTACATTTATTTGTGTAAATGAAAGTTTTTGAATTTTGATCTTTTATTTGCTTATCACCTTGCCTAGGTATGCGACTGCCAGTGCCCGCTCTGATGGTCTTCTTTTACTATGTGGAGGGAGGGATGCGAACAGCGTGGTTAGTGCAATTTCTGATTTCACATCATTGGCGATTTTGATATACTTAGGTGCACTTATCGCGTGTGGTTTGTTTGATAATGGAAATTCAATAAGTTTTCCTTGAAAATAAAATTCTGTATTTGCTTATTTATAACGGGTTATGTCATCCCACCTTTCTAAAAGTTGTCTTTTAGTCCTATATTTATTAAAATAAAGGGGAGCTATGGTTTCATCTTCTTTCCCTAATTATTCATTTCGGCATTCTTACTTCTTGGGGAGCTGGGGTAAGCGCACATGTTCTGCATGGTTCTTGAAGGTAAAATTGCTTAGTTACATACATTCTCATAAGTTTAGGTGGAATTGTAAAGCTGAAGGTCGATAGAATGGGAAATTTCATTACTTGAGCTGAAATTATGTGGGCCAAAGTGTCAACCTGTTAGTGCTAACAACTTTTGTATCAAATTTAGTTCATTTTGGATGCTTATTACCATCAACAGACCCGGCTTATTTCTGTGTGGGAAGGTAGCCATGCATGGCTTGTCCTATAGGATTTTGTCGGCAGTTGTGCATACTGGCATTTCATTTGAGATCAATTGGCACTTTGTGCTAACCTCCTTCCTTTGAACACTTCTATTCATATACTCTTCTGCAGCCGCTGGCAAGTGCTTATGGGCTTGCCAAACATAGGGATGGTCGTTGGGAATGGGCCATTGCTCCTGGTGTCTCACCATCTCCCAGATATCAACATGCAGCAGTAAGTTCTTTCATTGAGTAGCTGTCTTAGCAAACTTTTGTCACAAAGACGAATAGTACTTTCCATCTTTTTCTTGGCAGAGATCATGATATATATCCTGGTGTTTCTAGGTTTTTGTTAATGCTCGTCTTCATGTATCTGGAGGGGCACTTGGTGGTGGACGCATGGTTGAAGACTCATCAAGTGTTGCTGGTACTTTTATTTATTTAGTTTTCTGTTAACATTTTCTTTATCTTTTTTCTAATCCACCGAACACTTACACTGTTTTCTAAGAGCATGTGCATTACATCAAGCCCTTTCAAAAAATTTATGCGGTTGTTTTTCTGTGTAGTTCTGGACACTGCAGCAGGAGTTTGGTGCGATACAAAGTCTGTTGTCACTAGTCCAAGGACTGGCAAATACAGTGCTGATGCTGCTGGTGGGGATGCAGCGGTAGAATTGACGAGGCGCTGTAGGCATGCTGCTGCTGCTGTTGGTGACTTGATCTTTATCTATGGTGGTCTCCGTGGTGGTAAGCCATTTTGTTGCACTATTAGCAAGATTTCCTTTCCATTATAATTGGTTCTGGTTTTTGAGGCGGTAATAATCAGTAGTGTTTTTAGTTATTTCATCTCTCTGATAACTTGATTGTGTTTTCCCAATTCTCTTGCAAGGCATTGACTCTTTCAACTAGATATGATTATCAAGTATGCTTTCGGTTTTCTTTATGAAAAATATTGGCTCTTGATAGATGCGATTATTTTCACTAAAAGAGGACTCTTGATGTATGCGGCTAATGTAGTAAAGTGTGGCTTCTGTTCTTGAATCCAAGTAATTTGTGTTTAACTGTAAATGTTACTAGCTTATCACAGTCGATCTGGTCAGATAATTAATGCTATACCCTTCCATCATTAAGCTCTATTTCAGAGGTCTATACAAAAATGCTACCTCGTAGCCTAAAACTGCCTGGAATATATGAGAATCTGCAAATAGCAACTGTATTTTGAAAATGTGAGATTTAATTGATTTCTAAAGGTGAAAAACAGTACAAGTTGGATACATGTAATTGAAAAAGAATGATGACCAATTTCTCCCATTGAAAATTATGATGTAGGTAAACATGTTCAGGATATTTATTAGGTAAAAAGGACTCGATTTAACTTTGGGAGTCATGGGAGAATGTGATGCAACTTTTTATCAGCAGCTATGCATGTTTGAATTGAGTTCGTTGCCACAAAAACCACAGAAAACTCAAGTTGTTATGGATTAAATGGTCAAGATATGCAGTGAATATACATGTCCATTACATTGACACCACACATACATTTGGGAAAGAGATTTTTGAGATCTCTACACGGCCAGAAAGTCCTTAGTACTTGGCCTCTTAATATCCATGGACCACTGGATATATGTTACTTTAGACTTTGGATTCCTGGATGAGGTGAGCTTGGGAAATGAATTAGAATGCTAGACATAGGTGAAGAAAAGATTACACGTCAAAATTGTGGATTTCACTGGATTCAAACCCTAAAACATTGAGGGTATGAAAGAAGTGACAGTGTGTTACCATCATAAGTGTAGAAGCTCGTTATAATTATTGTTTGCTGAATATGAAGATGCTCAACATATTTGAGATGCCAAATTGTGCTTTCTGTGATTAAATTGGTAGCCTTGCTCTTTTGAGTGATTGTGAGCATCATTTTTGAATTCAAGTGGTGAGAAGACCGAAAACTCTGGAAGAACCTCGGCAGGGTTGTCATTTGAGTTGTTTGTATAGGTGTCATGTTGAGAAGTTTGTTTATGGTAGATAACAAGTCAATTGAGTTGTTCATGCAAGTGGCATGTTAAGATGTTTGTTTAAACTACAATATGCTATTGCACAAGTTCATCTTCTGGACCATTGTTCATATGTTTCAGGATCTAGTGATAATAATTTCATAGTAATTGAAATCAAATTCAGATTAAACAATGTTTGGTATAAATTCATATTAAGGTCGTCCTCTATGGTACAGCTAAAAAAATTGATTAAAATCTAAATCTAAGCCAACAATTAAATGTAATTACACATTTCATAGGATTCAATTTTTTCAACCACACGTTATATCAACTTTTATTAAAATTTACTAAAAATTTAATTTTTATCTAGTACGCACACACAGCCAGAGCCTTCTTTAGATGGGTCTGTGTCTATAGTCCCATGCTGAACTTTATAACTCATTTCTGTTGACACTTCTGAAGTAGAAGTTAAAATTGATGGTTCATATTTTTTTCTCTTTTCTCAGATTTTTCTGTTTTCACCTTACTCTCAGGGGTCTAGATTATGCCCCTGTTTGGTGGGGATTAAATTTAGATTTTTAGTAGATTTTGATAAAAGTTGATGAAATGTGTGGTTGAAAAGTTGTGGATCCTATAAAATGTGTAGTTAAAATTAGTTGTTAACTTTGACTTGAAAAAACATATATAGCCCATCTTGTGGGAATTAAAATTAGATTTTTAATAAATTTTAATAAAAATTGATAAAAATATGTGGTTGAAAAATTGTGAATTTCATAAAATGTGTAGTTAAAATTAGTTGTTAACTTTGACTTGGATTAAAATCTGGATTTTAATTTTTACCAAACATGAACTATATGTTCCTAGTTCCTGGTCTGCTAGTTATTGTCTCAGATTGGATATTTGGTAGATTTGGGATAGTGGCAATGTTCAAAAGGCTCAATCGGGTACCAAGGCATTTTACCTATGTGAGGCTGAGGCTTAAGCCTGAAGATACTCCAAAAAAAAAAAAAAAAATGCAAAAAAAAAATTCTATAAGAAAGAACTAAAACCCCATGACGTTGTAGACTATAAAAATTAACCCAAACAGCTGAGGCCAACAATAAGAATTCCAAAGGGCATGACTAACAATCGCATACCTTAGTCGCCCTAAGGCTTAGTCTTGAGGCACCAGCCTTAAGAAAAGGTGCTAAAGTGTCAGTTTTGAGGCATTTAATGAAAGCTTCATGTGAGTTGGGTCTGAGGGCGTGAGCCTCGATTATTTTTTCTAAACAATGGATAATTGAGTTCAATAGATTTGTATATGCGCAAGTTTGCATATGGGCTTGCACCAACTTGTATTATTTTTAGGTTTTAGTTACTTGAGTATGGAATCAAATGGTATTGATCATTGACATGTTTGTTGCCATAGGGGTGCTGCTGGATAACTTGCTTGTCGCTGAAGATCTTGCTGCTGCTGAAACAACGAGTGCAGCTTCTCATGCAGCAGCTGCAGCTGCTGCAACCAATGTGCAGCAAGGGAGGTTAGCTGGTAGATATGGTTTCGTTGATGATGGAACAAGCCCACTGGTTCCTGATGGTGACGTTGTGGTAGGAACTCCTGTTGCTCCCCCTGTAAATGGGGATATGTATACCGATATTAGCACAGAAAACGCAATGCTTCAAGGTTCTCGGTATGCTTGCTACTAAATGCTGCATTGCTTTATGCTCTGTAATTTAGAATCTGTTGGTAGTTAGGCTCTTTGAGTCACTTCAAGTTCGGTATTAATTGTGGCATGCTTTTCAGAAGACAGAACAAAGGTGTCGAGTACTTAGTTGAGGCAGCAGCAGCAGAAGCTGAAGCTATTACTGCTACATTAGCTGCTGCTAAAGCTCGGCAAGTTAATGGAGAAATTGAGCTTCCAGATAGGGATCGGGGTGCAGAGGCCACCCCCAGTGGAAAACAGATCTCTACCTTGATTAAGCCAGATTCTGCAGTTTCCAATAATTCTACTTCAGCTGGAGTTAGACTTCATCACCGTGCTGTTAGTATCTAGATGATTAATGAATTCAAGTCCATTTTATTCATGGTCAAAGTTCAGTTGGCTAAATGTTTAATTACATGCCATTAATACACCTGCAGGTTGTTGTAGCTGCAGAGACTGGTGGTGCTTTAGGTGTCGCCAGACAGCTTTCAATCGATCAATTTGAAAATGAAGGCAGACGTGTCAGTAAATTATTATTTGATTTTTGAATAAAAAACTTTCAAAACTGATTTTTGAACTGAGCATTCTAAAACTTTGGATAGGTGTAATTTCAACAATAAATTTTGGCAAGATCCAAAGGAATAAAGAAAGAGAATCTTAATCTAAAATGCAAGAATGGCACGTGGTCAATGAATTTCGAGTGTCTATTGAATCGTTGAATTAAAATCTAGTTTAAATTTGATATCTATATTTTGCTATCTATTGTCCCCGCCAAACTGACATAAATTGCTTGGATAATAGTCATATCATAATTGATTTTTCACATAATCTATGTGGTACAATAAAAACAAAGTAGTTAACGAATGTTATGATAATGTATTTAGATTAAAAAAAAAAAAAATCAGCTAATTTATTTATGACATAAAATTTACTTGTTTTAGCTCTTGTTTCTGTACTCTACCCCAATAATATAGTTGAAAGTTTTTTGATGTTATCTGTTTAATTTGTTATGGTTATTATGGTATAATGACAATTTTATTTTGTTTTGTTGGTTATTGTTAAATGCACTGTTTTATCGTGGCTTGTCTCTTCCCTCCCCAGGTGATTGCTCATCTTCTAAAACCTCGTGGTTGGAAGCCTCCAGTTCGCAGACAGTTTTTCTTGGATTGCAACGAGATAGCAGATCTTTGTGATAGTGCTGAAAGAATATTTGCAATTGAACCTAGTGTACTACAACTCAAGGCTCCTATTAAGATATTTGGTGATTTGCATGGGCAATTTGGGGATCTTATGCGCCTTTTTGATGAGTATGGATCCCCGTCAACTGCCGGGGATATAGCGTAAGTTTTGACTTCATAACATTCTTCTATATGTGTTAGGTCCCCAACAAAATTCTCAAGTTCTTGGATACCGTTTCATTTATCTTGATTTCTTAAAAATATGCTGGTGTTTACTTGCTTATTTTGACATTGCTTTGAGACTTGTTGTTGTCTGCTTCTTCGTGAGGTCAACGTTAGTTCTATTGCTGTTTGATTTAAAGTATTACATTTGTTTTTAAACTTTGTCTGCCTCTGATATGTGGCTAGTTTTACCTTGATGACTATCAGATATATTGATTATCTCTTCTTGGGAGATTATGTTGATCGAGGCCAGCACAGCTTGGAAACCATAACTCTGCTCCTAGCTTTGAAGGTAATTGGCTTCTTTGTCAGTACAGTGTTATGATATTATTTTACTTGTATATTGATACGTGTTTTTGTTTGTAGGTTGAGCATTCGCATCAAGTGCATTTGATTCGCGGTAATCATGAAGCTGCAGATATCAATGCACTTTTTGGTTTTCGAATTGAGTGTATCGAACGCATGGTAACAATGATCAATTTTGTTAGTTCTTTTTTATGCCTGAATAAAGTTGTGGACCTCATAATCATGTCTTGAACAGGGTGAGAGAGATGGAATCTGGACATGGCATCGAATAAACAGATTGTTCAACTGGCTCCCCCTGGCAGCATTGATTGAGAAAAAAATTATTTGTATGCATGGTGGTATAGGAAGATCAATAAACCATGTAGAACAGATTGAAAGTATTCAGCGCCCAATTACAATGGAAGCAGGATCTATTGTCCTGATGGACCTGTTATGGTTGGTGAATGCCAATGCTATATGTTTCCAATATCATTAAACTTTTTCTCAGCTCTAATCTAACATGTGAATTTTTCTGCTAGGTCTGATCCCACAGAAAATGACAGCGTAGAAGGATTAAGACCAAATGCAAGAGGTCCAGGATTGGTTACCTTCGGGGTGGGCACTTTTCTCATTCTGTCCCCCATAAATTGATTGAGGATGATAAGGGTGAATATTATAAATTGGTTTATTTTAGTAGAGACCTAGGCTACTCTCAGAATTCACTTTGAAGTCTATTAATTTAAACATACAAGTTACTTTTGGCATGATATTTCTTCCCATCGCAAAAATTCTTGGAGTTTTGGGAGACATTAATTTGAGGTCACAAGCATGAATCCACATACTTGTTCCATTGAAAAAGAAAGTAGTACAATGAAGTATATTCTGGGCTTTATCTACTTGATTTGAGGGAAGGTAGTCCTGTATCTGATGCGTGCATAAAACAGAAAGGTATTTAGTGAACTCTTCTAAGGACTGGATAATGATGTAATTGAATGGGACGTTGGAAATACCATGCTATGCTAAGCGTTGTTGGCGCCTATTACGTATACGAGTTAATTCTTTCTTCCACAGGTGATTGTCATTGTTTCAAGTGCTATCAGTTGTACACATTGCTTGTTACTGTCACATAAACGCCAAGAAATATTATGTTGAAAATTGAAATAAATACGATGCCCAATATTTCGTATAAGAGTTAGCATTGTTTTACTGTACTGTTACCCATTTATGATCAGTTTAAGCTGTTTATTATGAATTTTCTTTAGCAAAAGATTATTCTACCCGTTAGAGAAATTATTCAGTGACTACATGGAACTTCTATAATATATCATGACATTTTTTGCTTCATTTAATAATATTAAGTGCTTCTCATATTCTGGCCTTAAATGTTGGATAATATATCTTCTTGTACGATTATATGAATGGTATTCTTGGATGTTCCCTAGGTCTATAAAGGTCAAGATGATAATATCTCAGGTGCTGCTATATTATGGTTTAGAGTCCATTATTTGATTCTTGTATGTGAGAAAATGAGATTTTTTTTTAATGAATTGCTAGTATCTCTATCAATTTTGAACTTTCTGTGATGTTCATCTTTGCAGCCTGATCGTGTAATGGAATTTTGTAATAACAATGATCTACAATTGATTGTTCGGGCTCATGAATGTGTGATGGATGGATTTGAAAGATTTGCTCAGGGACATTTAATTACTCTCTTTTCAGCAACAAACTACTGTGGTATGTCCTGATATATTGACTATTAACTCATTGTCTGATGACTCCCCACCATTCAACTGTTGCCTTTTGGTTTGAGTGTGGCTATATATGGAATTTTTATTTTTGACTTCTTTAGGTACTGCAAATAATGCTGGAGCTATCTTAGTCTTGGGTAGAGATCTAGTGGTGGTTCCAAAACTAATTCATCCATTGCCACCTGCAATTTCATCTCCCGAGACCTCACCTGAACACCAAATAGACGACACATGGATGCAGGTGCAAATGACATCTTTACTTTTGGTTTCCAATATGTTCATGTTCTCAATCAAGTAAAATTGCACCGTTCGTCCCCCAATCTTTCATTATAGTTGCATAGCTAGTCCCCAATAACAGAAACCTTCCAAATCTATGTAAGAATATCAGATGACCCCCACATGCCCAACTTCATGAAGCTAAATTTTGCTTCCCAACTTGGGCTGACGCCCAGAAATTTGAAGTGAGGCGTGTTTCCATCAGGGCCACTTAACGATTTAAAAGATTTGGAAGACTTTATCTTTTTTATATTTTACCGGGACCTATTGTGCAACTGTAATGCAAGGTTGGGGACCAACTTAGTACTGGGACATTGCTTGGGCCAATGATGCAATTTCCTTTCAATCAATGTCTTGTCCTCTCCTGCTGATGTTGATCTTTCTTTGTATTGTAAAACTAGGAGCTCAATGCTAACAGACCACCTACACCAACTAGGGGCCGTCCTCAAGTGACTAATGATAGAGGTTCTCTTGCTTGGATTTAGATTTTGCTCCCAGATTGCTTTACCGTACTTCCAGGCTCATGCTAACACTCGGAAATTTCCAGTGATCTGTGCATAGCATGAGTCCATGTTGAGGATTCTGCAGAGATAAGTTATTTCTCTCTGAGATATGGAGGATCTTTCTATCACTGGAGTGCCTTTGGAAGATAAAGATGAAGAGTTTGAACACGTTGCAGTCGGCTAGTTGTAGACTACATTTGTTGTGCTGAAAGCAGTTCAGGGATTCCAAAAGCTGTACATGATCCACAACAGGTAGAAGTTACAGTGTCATTCCTTCATTTGTGTGGGTAGGCTTCGTTTTTTCCTTCTTTATATATTTTTCGTCCATTGGGTAGGTGCATTATTGTTATTTGTGTTGTAAGAGGACTTGAAGTTCGTATACAAGGTTGGTGAGATAGAATCATAATCATCTTGTTTGTTCGTGTATAATGGAGATTTTGCTCTATAACTTGTGTTTGCACTTTGTACAATGTAATAACGTTTGTGTGAAGATAAGAAGCTGTTCTTGCTTTCCCTCGACTGTTGGTAACAAGTTTCTGAGTGTTTTATTTGTTTTGAACATGTCATAAGTTAGCTTTGTTTCTGTTAATTTATGGCTTAGACCTGCTCAATATTTTAATTTCTGTGGTTTAGACCTCTACTCATTACTGAGAGGCTGGCTTATGGGGCTAGTCCGCTCCTTGAATTTCCGTATGGCCTGTCTCGATCCATAATGTGCACATGGGTTTATTTTAGTTTTCAATCCTCTTTAATACTAAGTAGTAAACGTGCCTTTATTTTTAATTATCTAATTCTACAAAGAGATGGAAAGTTTTGAAACAATGCTACACAATGGGAAAGTAAATGTTGAAGCTGTTAAAGCAATTAAATTTCAAAGAGAAGCTTTACTTGAACTAGCTGAAATTGAAAATGACAATGATGTGTAGCGTCGAGTTAATGCTTTAGCAACCTTTTATGTTGGAAATTTTGAATTTTGCTAGCTATGATTATACGGTACGAGATATTGTATGTTGTTAACTTAATTAGCAAATATTTACAATCTAATAATATGCTTAGCGATACACTATTGAGGAAGTGAAATGGTTGATTGGTTGCTTTCCTTAAAAAATAATGGGAAATTGGATTCATTGATGACATAAATATTGCTATTGAAATGAAAATTGAACAAGAATGTACAATTCATGAAAAGATACATTTTGATGAAAATTCTTCCGTGGAGGACACAATCACCAATTATTTCTTTTATACAGTAGATTAAGCAATTGGATCACTGGAGATAGTGTTTGATCAATTCACTACATATAGAAAAAACTTTTAGTTTCTATTTTCTTTTGAGAAGTTAAATTTATTGGATGATGCTAATTTAAAAATATGTTAAAGATTGTTGTAGAACGTGGAATTTTTTTGTGATTTTGATGGTTAAGATATGTTTCAATGGCTAAAAGTTCTGGGAAATCTTTTACCAAAAGCAAAGAGATAGCTCTTGATATATTAACTTAAATGAAAAATATTTGATTGTTTTCTAAATGCATTTAACAATACATGTTGCCGTTGAATTTACATAAAGAAGTTTTTCAAAATTAAAATTATTGAAATCTTACTTGCTGTAAACCATATCACGAGAAAGACTAAATGGGATAGTTTTAATATCTATTGAACAGGATTAGCTACAAAATATTGGTTACGAAAGATTAATTAATGATTTTGCTTCTAGAAATGCGAGGAGATTACAT
>CAIGRB010075136.1:1325-23332 GCA_903798255.1 Fraxinus quadrangulata
CCCCCTTCCCCCTTCAGAAAACAAAGTATGCAACACATCCAGAGACAAACGGCATATGCATTATTGTTCATACCTTGAATTATTATTTCTGACAGTCTTAGCATTACCAAATGCTTCCAAAACAGGATTTGACTGCAAATAAGAAACAAGGAATGTAATATGTGAGAAACTGAATCAGGCATGCAGTGTAATAATAGAAATTTACCACGATAAGCAGTACTTCTCATGTATGCTTATTCAGCTGAATATACCTGAAGAACTTGTTGTTCCACAGTCCTTCCCTCAGCCACAGCTCGTCCCCCCATGTATGCAAGATAACGCATAAGCAATTTCGTGCTTTCTGTTTTACCAGCCCCACTTTCACCACTAACCAAAATTGCCTGACTTATTCCTTCATTCATCATTAATCTGTGCAAATAAATGGTCTCTTCAATAGCAATATAACGTATGCAACTCAAGAAGTCAATCTAAAACAATACTTGCCTGTATGCAGCATCTGCAACGGCAAAAGGATGCGGACTCAGCTCGCCAAATTCAGCTCCTTTATATTGTGCCATCATATGGCTATCATACAGATGGGGCAATCTTTGGAATGGGTTCACAGCAATTAATATATTTCCCGTGTAAGTCTGGAAAATGCACGAATATAATGGCCCCAATAGTTTTTCACAGTTTTATTGATGAAGACAGTGTAATCAGGGGAAGAGGGGACTTCTCCAGATGAAGAATGGAATACTAAGAAACTTACATAAATCTCATTAATATCATATCTGGCTTTCAAATTATGTAAAACCCCAGGCTCATGCAGATATGCCAACTTTGTCATGTCATCCACACCACAAGGTGGGGCTTCTGCATCTTTGGGATAGACATTGGAAGACTTAGCAACAACCTGTAGAAAAAAATGATAAACAAAAATATACAGACAGTCTAAATTTGGGAAATATGTAAGCCCTCCAATTTACTTGTAAATCAAGAAAGACTTAATCCAATCAAAATAACTAAAAAGGATGTATGAAATACACACCGTTTTTCCTGATGTGCACAGGACTTTAATATCTTCACCATTCACGGCAACAACCTCCCCATCCATCCATGCTTCATCTGGATCCTCCACCCATACAATAGAACCCACTCCCAAGCTGACTGAAGCAACCTACAAAAATTAACAATCTTTAAGAATGGATTATGGAGTATTAATACCAATGTACAGAAACTTCATTCTTTACTCATTGCAGATATCTTCATCTTGCAGAAAATGACATGATAAACCCAAGCTGACTTCATAAGCGATATGCCAAACATGAGAGGGTCAGTTCCAGTAAAAACATTGGAACTGAGGACCTCAATTCACATGGATTATAAACCCAAGACATCAATACAAGATAGGCCAAATTTGTATGAGCGTATTTTGTTTTCATTTGGTTAGCAAGCTACTATTTTATCAATAGTTGCATCCTAATAAATGCATCATAGTACCAAGTGAATTCAAATGGGTGTCAAAAGAAGGATAGTTATAGTGATTCGGTATACTCTACAAATTGACGATCTACATGGATGAAATTTCAGTGACAGCCTTTTACTGATCCCTCTTTTAAGGAATAAATCCCGTGTAGATGAAGTTTCAGTGACAGCCTTATACTGATCTCATCTTTTACGGAATAAATCCAGTTGAATCACTTTCTAACAATTAGTTATTATATCATTTACTTTAAGGATTATTCATGGCCAAAAGGGCTACTGGTTAAAATACTCCAGTGTTCGCTGGCAAAGTTTGGAAACAAGAAAGCTGGTCACTCGAGAAGTCTGATAATAATGAATTGTACACGAACTTGGTGTTAACTAAATCAACAAAACATACCGCAAACTTAATTGTTTCTGATTATTTACTTTGTTGATTAACCAAGTGAAAGAAACAGAAACAAAGAATGTCAATTATTCTTCATTTTCGTCCTTTATGTGTACTAAAATGGCAAAATATTTTGGTTAACTAACTAAAGGCTTTATTGGCAAAGCTTTTAAGTGTTTATGAGCACGCCAAACATCATTTTTAACCAAACATACTTTAGGACCCACAGTTTTTATATACCTTTTAACCACACATTTTTTGGACCCACTGCTTTTAAGAACTTAAAAGCTTAAACCAAGCAAGCGCTAAACAAATTTTCGATCAGTGACAACAAACTTTTGAAACCAACACTGTCTCATCTATTGCACCGAAGAGACCCTTGGACTTCCAAAAGTTCATCTATTGCAACCAATGATCCAAATAGTCGAGAAAAACTTCACAAGTTATTTAGCCCCTGTTTGACAATCATTATTTGGGAAAAATAATTCTTTAAATAGTGATTTTTAGGAGAAGATGGTTACAAAGTGGGAAAAGTTCTGAATTTATGTGCAAAATATTTTATTGTGTGGATGTGTTGTTGAAAATGAGTACGTAGAAAAAAGAGTTTTGAAACAATTGTTATCAAGCAGGGGCTTAACTCTGTCAAATGATCAAAAAAGTTGATAAATATATAAATAAAGTCTTTCGGCTTTGATATATGATGAAATACTATTAATACCTTTTATTGAAAGCAAACCTGTCAATGCAACTACCACTGTGCAAGGACTCCCCACCCCTGCAGCAGCCCCCCAAATAAGTAACAGAAAACACAACAATTCACCCATACATACAAGACAATTCAAGAAATATTAGACAATCATGCTGAAATTTAGAAACATGATGTTAATCAGCTTAAGTAAATAACTGATATTCACGTCCAATTCAGTAAACTATGAACAAATAACAGCACATTTCAGGAATCGACCAAAACCAAAAAAATTAAAAAAAGGAACCCAATTCAGTACCATAATGGGAAGGCTCCAATCAGATCAGGGCCGTTTCGATCAGCTTCAATTCTCAACAAAACAACAATTCAACCAAAACCAGATCAACCGAAACCACGGTTCTTACACTTCCAACACAAACATAATGAAAAAATACAAACAGAAATTCACTCCAAATCAATATTTGCAACAACCAATAAATTATCACCAATGAACTACACTTTCTTCATTCTCAAAACAACTTCTTATTCTCTTGCAATATTCCAAAAAATAAACAAAGGATCAGAGAGTGGAATCAGCATTATATCTTCTTTTTTCACTTTCACCGATCCGATTTTTCGTTGTAAAGTAGAAAAAAAAAACCGAAAATCGGAGAAATATTGCGGATTAATAAACAAATGAAAATAAAAATGAATGAGAGAGAGAGATTAAAAATTCAAAACCCCTCTTTTGCTTGTGAAAAATGCAAAGGTTTTACGTTTTCTATTTTTTTCTTCGTCTAGTCTTTTGCTGTTACAAGTAAATCGTTGGTTAAATGCAACTGAATTCCATAAATGCCCCTCCTAGATCCGCGATATTGCGATAAGTCGCAAACTTCGCAATGGTAGGGGTTCGGACAATCCGCCGACATCATTGCGATTGGTCCCGCCCTTTTCAAATGCTAACGCGGTTACAATAATTTTTTATTTTTTACAAATTTTCAGGTCATAAATTAAAAAACAAATAAAGGAAAAAAGATGTGTTAGGGCCCACACAAAATTTCTAATAAATTGGAAAAATGTTGGGATAAAAGGAGAAAATTGTTAAAAGTTAGGGATCAATCGATCATGTTGAATCGATCGAGCTCATTTTTGAACTCGATTTTTTGGTGAAGTTTCATTTTTCCAATAATGCCAATTATCATTTTTCCCTTCTTTTTCAATTTTACCAAATTCTTGGCTTGCAGCCAAGGGAGTGCTCTCCTTATTTGACAATTTATTCTAAAGTTTAACATTTTAAGTCAGTCAAATGGATATTTTCTATTTGCAATTCATAATGAAAATTGGAAAATGTCCAACCACATTTTCTATTTGCAACCCAACTGAAAATTGGAAAATGACCAACCATATACTTAGTCAGGCGTGTAATCATTTTTTCAACTTTTGAAAATATTATATAAAATAGGGAGAAAATGGAGAAATAAATATAATTATCAATTTAAAATATCTATTTTTCTTATACCAACTTCCAAAATTTGCAATTGTCAAAAATAAACATTTCGAGTGAAAACGAAGAGGATTTCTCAATAAATTTAGACCTAACCAACTTTTACGTTCTATGGATTACTGTTATTTGATTTTGATGCAAATATAGCACCACATCACTATGGATTAATGGATTGAATATGGCTTTTTAACGGTTTAATTGTTTAAGCCTTTACAAGACAATCAACCTAGTATAAGAGTCGGACAAAATTTGATTCAAACATTGTAGTTACTTATTTACGAATAGTGTGTGGATCGTGGATGTCAAATTTGTGCCACGGCAATGTTAAACCTTTTTTGCTAGATTTTTAGCTCGTTTGAGCCGAATGAATAAGAAACTAGCTTAAAAGGGATGTGTGGGCTTGGTGCTTCACTCGGTAGAATGCGGGAGAAAGGCAATTCAACAAGCATTTTGTAACATTTGAAAAGAAATAATTAACATAGTTTATATGTTGAACAATATTAAACACCTATTTGGTGGGATTAAAATTATATATTTAGTAAATTTTGATAAAATATATGGTTAAAAATTGTGGGATCCATTAAATATATAATTAAAATTAATTATTACATTTGACTTACAATTTACCAGACGGGGATTAAATAGTGTATAATCATGTATACCAAACATGTTAATCATGACTTGACTAGTTGTCAATTATGCCCCCATTTGGCCCATTAAAATTACAATTCGTTTTTCTCTCTTTTTATCAACCTCACATTATTCAAAAAAATAATATTATACGTAAATTTAAAAAAAATTCTTCCTTTTTAACCACATATTTTTCGAATAAACACTATTTCAAAAATTAAATCTCAAATAATGGAGACCAAACGGGGATAAAATGGATTCTTCTTCTTTGGCTGTTTCTACAATATTACCAAATCCGAACAATTTCCAAGTGGCATGGCATTATGAGTAGTNTGGATTCTTCTTCTTTGGCTGTTTCTACAATATTACCAAATCCGAACAATTTCCAAGTGGCATGGCATTATGAGTAGTAATCTTCGTCATCGGGCCCTTGTTTGATTGACCACCGTCATTTTCAAATCCTTTTTTCTATATACTCATTTTTTAACTACGCATTCATACAATAATATTAGAATATATTATTAAAATTAACGATTATTATAGGATATATTATCTTACCTTATCATTCCTATAATTAAGCTATCAATTTATTTTTTTTCCCTCCACATTTTTCTCACATGTACCAATCTTATCTCACCTTCCAACTGAAATCTCAATTTCTCATTTGTTCTCACCTCCCAACAAACGAAGTCTCAAATAGTTTGACCATGATTTCATCAAACTCGTTGCATCGTAATCAATTTTACAATTTCATAGTCAACTTGTTCCTTCATTAACTTAATCATCTTTTTTATTACAATTCGTGCTTATTTGAGAGAAAAAAAATTCGATCATTGAACCAATATAGATTTCGTTTTTCAGGCACAAATAATACAAATATTTTCTTCGAATTCGATTTCAATCTGGCGAGAGTTTCCAAAACATGATATTAAAAAAAATTAGTGGTTGAAGATCTATATTTCATTTGTGAAGCGATTATAAAGTCATTTTTCTTTCGTTTTATTCACGAACTATGTATTTTTTGATATGCTGAATTGAAAGATTACTCAAATAAGATTTACCATTGATCTGAATTTTCGAATTCATAATTTCATAACAGGTTTTTGTATTTCATAAAATCTCAACATAACTGGATCTATTGATGATGTGTTTTTTGTTGTATGCGACCACGTTTTGTTTAACAGTAATCGTTTATGACCAGTATGTGTAAACTGTTATTGTTTGTGATCATGCCTGTGTTATCTGTGACCAAGTTTGTCTTATTGTGAATGTTTGTGATCAAATCTATCTTAACTGTATTTGTATGTGACCAAGTATATGTTAATAGTGACACATGTAACCAGACATCTATTAACAGTGAATGTTTGTGATCAGGCCCGTGTTCTCCATGACTGTCTATGATCAAGTCTATATTTATTGTGATTACATGTGATCGAATATGTCTTAACTGTGACTCTAACGATCAAGTCTATGTTAAAAGTGATGTGTAACCAGAAATTTGTTAACAATGATTTTTTGTGACAAAACATGTTTATATTTAAAAGTTTGTGACCATTTATATGTTAAGTGTGACCCATTTGACCAAGTATGTGTTAAATGTGACCAGTTGTGATCAATAATGTGTTGAACGTGACTTGTTGTCTAATTATGACATGTTATCACAAATATATTATTACAAAATTTATCTGACAAAAAATTAACCCAAATAAAATAGCAATCACAAAAAACAGTATGTCATCCACATTAACATAACAAACATCATCCATAGTGCTAAAAATGTGAACAGTATTCATCTAAATGTACATACAAACCAATATCAGTCTACACAAACATCACTAACTATATCTGAAATGGAAAATCGTTTTCAAATATTCAGTTCTTAATAAATCAATCATCTTTATTTGTTTTTCTTCTTTGTCCAGTCTGCCTAATTTGGCTGTGTTTGAACAACAACAATGCAATTTCGAGCCTCGTTTTTGTAGTATCAAATGACATGGAGTGTTAAACACATGGCTGTGATATGGAGCTTCTTGTTATTTTTCCAGGAAACTATTTGCTTTATTTGACTGAATATTTTTAATCCTGCACAAATTAGTGTGTTAAACATATGACCATGACCTTGATCACAAATATAAACGTCTGAATACAACCTTAAAATTGCTTGACTGTGACATTTTCTACAAACTAATTTATAAACTGTGATTTATTCAATACTTGTATTTTGGTAAATATCAGGTAATAATATAATAAAATCAAGTCAGATTTATCAAAATGGGGTCACATTATATATAGCCCCTGTCTGGAGCTTATTCTACAGGGGATTAAAAGTAGAAAACGAGCCGTTATTGTGGAGGGTGGATCCCTGTATGTGAGAGTGGAGTCAAAGAAGACGGCTGAAAATTGACAACGAACGGGCAAAAAATTGATTTTTTGGCCTGAAAAATCTAGCCAGGCAGGGGCATAATCAAGTCACATTTCAAAAGAAGAGGTCACATATTACCAAAATCAGTACACAAAATTCCATTTACATGATGCAAGGCATATCTATACTCTACATTTCACAAAGCAGGGCATTACATATAAACATTAACTGCGATAGGATTGCACACGGGTTACAAATATAAACAAGAATCAGGTCACAAAATAGAACATACGTAGGTCACAAAACATTAATTGAAAAAGCATACCCAACATATCCACACACTACATGCTTGGTAAGAAAAAAGAATTAAGATAGACAATAAGCAGTAAAAATGGGAAAGAACTTTGAAATGCAAACCTTTATGAAGCTTTATAGATCTAGATATTAAAATTTTGAGAACCCACACATCTTTCGATAGTCTCTCAATATCAGCTATCTGATAATCAATGGCATCTACTTTCTCTCCACTAAGACCAAGAAAACCAATCTATAAATTTTGAAAATCAACAAAGGCACGATTAAACCTTTAAATCACATATCGAACCGCAGTAGCATTTTAAAAAGTTGTGAATGACCGAAATTTGAAAAAAATCTCTTGACATTATATGCAACAAATAGAACAATTAAAAGTAACCGTATGCCTAAAAGTACCTTGGTCCTTTTGTTTCGATTGATTTCTCGAATATTTCCCTCTAGCAGTGGTGTTTTTGCGAGATGCCGATGGAGGTTGAAGGAATGAAATGGAAAATAGAGACCTCTAGCGTTATGGAATTTACCATGCTTCACATATATGAATTATTTTCACAGGTCACTCACAGGATACTCACACATGTGGATCACACGCATAATTTTTTTTAATACATGATAGGGCCCACCCATGTAAATAGCCTGGTGAGCCCGTGTGAAAATAATCCCTACACTTGGGGATTAATTCATTTCAGATAGTCCAAACTTGGGAAAAAAAGGAAGCTTAACTCAAATTAGAAATCCGTCTTTCTTCCATCATGGTAAATGGGTATGGAGTTTGATGGAGGTGTGTGTACTATAGAGAGAGAGAGAGAGAGAGAGAGAATAAATGGGATTTTGCCATTTATACATTATTTCCTTCACATCATTGTTGACTTTGCCTTTGTTTTCAAAAAATTGTAGACGCAAAAACTGTTTTATTTTTGATTTTTTGGCGTACTCCAAACATGATTGGAACAAATGTGTGTGTATTGTTGAGAGAGAATGAACGTGAGTGATAAAGGTGATTGGAGAGAGAGTGAATGGGGACGGTTATTAATTTTTTTTTTAAAAGATTTGATAAGATATTAGTTAAAGATTAAAACGATTTTCATTAATTAGTCCGTATTAATTAATTTTCATTATCATTGTGAAATTAAAACTATAACACCTTACTTTTGAATTAGATACTGTTTGAGCTAATTTTTCCAAAGGATATTCTCGCGCGAGAAATTGTGCGCAGGATCATACGTAGGCTTCTTAGGGTATTAGAATGTGAAAAATTCATAAATCCTACTTTAAGTATATACTATTTCAAAAATAAGAAAATAATTTTTAAATTTCAAAAAAATATATATATATATATAATTAACACACCCACCTCCACCACCCATATCGCTCCTATGACCGTTCTGACGATTACTGCAATACCTCGACTATTCTGGCGATCGTTCCAATGACTGAGCTCCGATTCCGACGACTATTCCGGTGACCGATTCAAGCGACTATTTTACGGTCACAGTTCAAAAAATTTGTAGGTCACAATTAATTCGTTGGTCACAGATCGAAATTTATAGATCACACTGTCACAGATTTCCAAATTAGTTGGTCACAGATTTTTTCACGATCACAAATTATATAATTTTTAAGTCACGGATAACAAAATGGTTGGTCACGAATTATATTTTTATTCACAGATTATCGAATTATAAAGTCACAGATTTATTCGAGGTCACAATTTATCTTTTTTCTTTTTTCACATTTGTTTATAGGTCACATATTAACAAATTTAATGATCACAAACAATCAAATAATCTGTGACCATAACCAACACTTGTTATCACCACCTCACCACTCCCATCAGCACCACCACCGCCATTGTCGTCGCTAGAACCACCACCACCACCACCTCTGGACAATAACACAATCTCAAACAAATCAACACATCGCATAAAAACACCACCACATAATTGAGCCAAATCCACCACGACCTCAGCAGACCTATCGCCACAACATCTCACCATCACCTCTGACCACCACAGCCCCATCCACCACCAATTGAAAACACACCCAAAAACCTACAGATTGTGGCGCGCAGACCAAAACCAACACCACCACCAAAATCCACTACCACCACCATATCCAGCATAACCTCCACCACCGTTGGATCCAACAAAACCACCACCGCCCAAACACCACCACCACGAGCACTACTACCACCACAACCCAACTGTGACTTCGTCGCGACCAAATTTTCCCCATATCACAACCAACAAAACCAGATTCCAACCAAGATTCCCCAAAATCCCCCATCATTCACTGCCGCAACGGTGGTGCTCATTGCACAGCGACAGTTGTAGCAGTGTCTTCGCAGCGGAGTGATATGCTGCAGGAGCATCTTCATGGCGACGCTGCTGCTTCAGAATGAAGCCGCTCTATGGTGGCGTCTTGAGCAGTGGTGGTGGTATCTTCGCACCTGTCGCGACGACGATGGCGACGCTTCGACGCCGCTCGATGGCTGAGCTTCGATGCCGCTCAATGGAGGAGCGCAGTGGTGGTGTCTTCGCAACAGTCGCGAGACGGTGGTGGCGCTTCACACCAGCGACGACGACGATAGCATTTTCGGGTGACGAAAAGAAGAGAGTGAGAGGAAAGAAGACGAAGAGGTGAGAAAAGAGGAGAGAAATGTTTGCCAATTTGGAATAAAATTGATTAGGATTTAGAATAAAAATTATATAATTAATATTTAATATTTAAAAATGAAATATCTGATTTTTGAAAACTAAAACTTGAGATCTGATTTTTGAATATAGATTTTGAATAGTAGGGTTTTGTGTAATTTTCTCTAATAGAATACACGTATTGAACTTTTGAAGAATTTGAGAATATAGATTTTGAAAAGTAGGGTTTTGTGTAATTTTCACTAATAGAATACACGTATTGAACTTTTGAAGAATTTGAAGACGTGCGACATAAGTGTTGTCCTCAGATCAACTGTATAAATAACGGGAAGTCCCTTCGGTTTAATCATGGCCGTCAATTACCGCATATCACGTGCGAACAATGTCTCCATCATCGCCGTAATAGACAGAGAATTCACGTGTTGCAACAGAAGATTAAAAAAGGGCCCAGATGGAAAATTGAGCATTAATATATATAAACTAATTTGGGCTCCTATTGATCGAGAAATCATTAATTTTCAAGAAGATAGTATGACTATGATGACTCCTGAGCCAAAAATAGCAGAATCAAAATGAAGATTTGCTACTTCAATCAATTTTTCAACCTGCAAAAAACTTTTCCAACATACTTCCTGTCTCTATGTTAACCAATTTTAAGATGAACAAACTTAGAAGCTATAGAAGATAGACCACCTCGCCGTCCCCTTTCTTCGGCAAGGAAACTGTGCCAATTTCAGCTGCCTAAAGCTACACTTCGAACGATCTTTGTCCTCGGAACTGTACATTTTTCATACACTAAAAGGAAGCTTCATATTCAGTGCCATTAATCCAAGCACGTCTTGAGAGGCCACTATGTTCGCTCATACTCCCCTGTAATCTATAAAGAGCTTGTTTACTCCGGACTGTCCTCAAAGGACCTGATCTATTACCATACCTAATAGGCAAGGCAACACCACACTCAACCAACTCTGAAGCCGAAAATGGTCTGTTTTCGAATTCTTCAAGAGGGCCTGAAGTGTACTCCATTGTCCCATATGTCAACCGTGGGGTAATCCTGCCAGCATTCCACCAACTACTGTCAGAATGGGGGAAGTCATATTTGAAGTCAGATTCCCGAGCAGAAGACTCCTTCCCACTACAAGTGTCCCCGAAAGTCTTGTCTGGGTCGTTATAGATGAGTTTTAGTGCCTGGACTACTTCTCCCATGAAAGGCCTATTTGTAACCTCTGGGTGAACACACATAGAAGTAATGGCTGCCACCTTTGCCATGTCATCAAAATCATAAGTCCCAGCCAAGGAAGGATCCACTAACTGCTCCAAGCCTTCTCGACTAGTCAGCAGAGATCGTGCCCAAGTCACAAGGTTTTCTTGTCCAGGAGGTCGAGACATGTCCACGGGTTTTCTTCCAGATAGAAGCTCTAACAGAACAACTCCGTAACTGTAAACATCACTTTTGACAAGTAGATGTCCTGTCATTGCATATTCAGGTGCAACATACCTGCAATCCACAATTTAGATGGCTGTCACTAACTGCTCTTATCCTAAATAATTGTAGCTGAAGTAGCAATCACGGCAGAAGATAAAGGTTCTCTGGATTCAGAATTCATAAGCTCAATTTTCAGGAACTGAACAGATGGGAAGAATAAACAATGAAAAATGTATTAATGTAAGGGAAAGATTAGTTCATCATGATGGAACTGAACAGAAGGGAAGAACAAACTATGAAAAATGTATTAACTAAAGGGAAAGATTAGTTAATCGTGATGGCCCTACAACAAATCTGTTTGGTTTGCATAATTTTAGCTGATCGAATTACATTATACATTTGGTGACATGTTTGGTGAACTGAACATTCTAACTAAAATACAATGTTTTACCAAATTGATTTTGATTTAACGGGACACGACTTTAACAGGTAAGAAAAAAAAAAAATTTGCTCAAGATGCGAATTCTAGGTATAGTGCCTGTGTAATAAATTTTTAATTACACAAAGAATTGAGAATCAAAATGTATTTTTCAAATTGATAACCAAGCATTGTTCTAAAAAGGATCGACTATTTCTAAACCAAACAGTCTTAACATGATTCAAAATATGCATCTTCCTCTGAGCTTCTATAGTAAAATTATAGCAGTAATATGTGAATACCAGTTTTCATACAATTTGCTGGGAGGAAAGAAACATACCCGAAAGTTCCCATGACCCTAGTTGATATATGATGATTTCCTTCTGTTGCTTCCCTAGCCAAACCAAAATCTGAAACCTTGGGAGTAAAGTCAAGTTCTAACAGAACATTACTGGCTTTGAAATCTCGATGAATTACACGAGGATTAGAATCTTCATGAAGATAAGCCAATCCTCTTGCTGCGCCAAGAGCAATCTTCAACCGTGCATCCCAGTCAAGAGGCACTTTCTTCTTGTCTTCACCTGATACATAAGCAACTCGATTAATTCCCAGAAGCTCAGATAAAAATCAGCATGCACATCCTTGCCTGCAGAAGAGTGTGTTTCTGCAATGTTACTTTTGAGACAGATAGAATGAGGATTATACGTGAATATTGCCGTGCCTTTAGCCCTTTTGAACTCTAAATGAAGGAATATATTCACAGACATCATACCAATATCTATAAGTTGGAACTTATAAATTCGAAGAAAATGAGAAGCGTACCGTGTAAGTGGGACTCCACACTGCCATTTGGAACTAGCTCATAGACCAAGCAGTGTGTGCGTTGTTCAATGCATATACCAATTAACTTTACAAGGTTGCGGTGATGTAATCGAATTAGTATCTCAACTTCAGCAACGAACTCTTGATCTCCATTTTGATTGTCCCTGGTAAGCAACTTAATAGCGGCTTCAGTTCCATCTCCCATGATCCCATGGTAAACACGTCCAAAACCCCCTTCACCCAAAACTCTTTTTGAACTAAACTTATCTGTGGCCTTCTCGAGCTCCCGAAGTGTAAATGTTTTAACAGATAGAATTGAAGCAGGCATGGTTGCAACGAGAGATGCCGATGTTGAGCAGGTTGGGTTACTTGAGTACATAGATCCAATCCCTTGCAATGTAAAAACGAGGGTGAAGATATCAAGTGAGTTTAAAATCTCAACGGTTGAGGCAATTGTCAAATTTCAACAAAAACCCATGGATGTTCAACACATAGATTAGCACCTATGTCAGACGAGGAATCAAATGACAAGTTCAGAACGTCAACAGACACAACCACAAAGCATATAAATTGACTGGTTCTTTCCAAATCTATTCAATATCCCAATAGAAGTTGTGTGAAGCATCATTCGCCTCGTTGCTGGCACCAACCGTATTTCACAAGCTACGTGAATATCAAAACAAAGGAAGGTTGGTCCTCGACTTAAAATATACGTTGGTCATCAAAATAATAATAGTAATCAGTAATCACTGAAAAGTGCAAGCATATATCTTCCAACACACCACCCCCAGCTCCCAGGGAACAAAAAAAAAAAAAAAAACCCGTAATAACAATGCCAAATAAATAAATTAAACATCTCCCAGCCTTCTTTATCACCCAAGGGAAATATTCATACTAGCCATCCATAACATTTTATCCTAAAAGCTTAAGCCCTTGTTTGAGCCCCATTTTTAGAAAAAAAATGCATTTTTGAATAGTGATTTTTGAAGAACTTGTGGTTAAAAATTAATAAAAAGTTTTCGATTTAGTTGTAATATTATTCTATTGGAGAACGTGTGATTGAAAATGAATTTTCAAAAAAATGGGGCTCAAAAAACCTCTAAGTAGTTAGAGACCACATGTATATCATTTAAATAATGTCTTCAATATGCTCCCTTTGGCGAGGTTCATATTTTTTCTATTAAAGCCTGATCCATGCACAATTTTGACGGCGGTAAAACTTGAACTCAAGACTTGATACCTCGTTGAATCACTTAATCTGAAGTGTAAGTTGTTCAAGAGGCCATGTGTACATCTTTTAAATATTGTCTTTAACATTATCCATAGAGAAAAAGAATATTTCTTATAATGGTCATTTCAGCCTCTGCATGCCCGTGCTCAAAACTGTCCCCAGTCCCCACATTCGTTTATCACTAAACAATTAAAAGCTAAGAGTAACTTGCAGATTTACCAGATCTCTTGTGTGTCGATGATGTAAATACTGGATCAACAGTGTTGGATGGTCTGTTAGACTTCCTGCACTTAATGACTATCACGACTGCCACACAGCAAACTACCAAGAGTACAAATGCCGACAGAGCAATGACAAAAATCATTTGAGGGTTCATTTTCTGATTCTTGTCAACAAAATCTGCGTTGATAGGGTCTTGCTGATCTCCAGCACTTCCACTTGGACCATCACCAAAAGTATCAGATGATGAAGGAAGCCCTGATAATCAAATTTACAGGCTCTATAAAAGCAAAACCATGTGAAGTGTACATTGTACTAATCGGAGTTCAGATCGTACCTGGATATGTAATGCACACTACTTCATAATCACCAAAAAGGGTCCTATTCAGAGGCACCTTCTTTTTCCTAAGTCTCTCATAAGTCAGGATAGCAGTAGTGTTATCAAATTTTACCCCCAGCGGCACCAGGTTAATATCAACCACTGATCTTCCCTGATTTTGACTATCTGCAGTCGCGCCAATTATGACCACTTGACTTTGTACTAGATAGGTGCCTTCTGCAATTTCAATTTCTAGTTCATTGACCTCTGGAAAGATAGCAAAAAGTCCTACATCTAGAAGAAGTCTGACTTTCATTGGAAGCACACAGCCACAGGGTGAACCGATGGGAGCTGAAGTGAGAGGCTCTGTACAAGTATGACCACAACCTGCCAGATTTAATCACAAATGTATAGAGGCAGGCAGAATTAGGCTTTCACATTGAGCATGCTAATTGATGCACTACATGGAGGTAATTGCTACCTAAATAGGCAACGCAATGCAGCAAAAAATTGTTTTAAGTGTATTGTGCAGATAGGACTAAGCATTTTCAAGAGGGGAAAACACCCTAAAATACATATGCAGAAAAACCCTTAGAGATCATAATGAACAGTACTACAAAAAAAGGGCACTGTGTTGGCTATAACCAAGAGAAGACCAGTTCAATACACACACGAGCTATATTGACCGAATACCAATCCCACGGATCCTCATTTAAGATATTTCAGCCAAAACTGTGAATGATAACATATATTGAGGATTAAGATCAATCATGACATTAGTCAATAGTACAAACTAATTTGTAATTATATTTGACAGGGAGATCCTTAAAGATATAAGCTACCAATTGCGAGGTCATCACAACCAATAGCCTTAGGCAAGAAAGAGGAGTCCAAGTACAAAAGTGAAGTGAAAAATACAAGGATTCGAAGTTAGCATTGCCAGGTGCTGAATCATCACGACCAGCCATAGCTTTAGCCTAAGTTTGGCCCCAATTTTTTCAAAACTCATTTTCAACCACACATTCTTTCATTAAATAATATTACACGTAAACCAAAAACTTTTCCTTATTTTTTAACCGCACATTATCCCAAAAAATCACTATTCCAAAACTCATTTTCTCCTAAATTTCCATTAAAATGGAGCCCAAACAAGGGCTTAATTACTAAAGAGGAGTTCGCATACAAAATTGATTGGAGAGAATGAGGGTTCGAAGATTATTGTTATCGAATAAACTCCCCTCCCCCCACCCCCAATCTCTTTCTAAATAAAGACAATCACAAGAATAGTTTATTTTCTACTCGGCTCTGAACTATAAATTCTGGTGCTTAGAATGAACCCCATGTGGGAGTTAATTCTTTGCAGGCGCGATTTCTTCATGAGTTTCTTTTTTCAATAACAGAAAAGCTTGTACAACTAATTTAAATGCATTTTCTTTTTGGACAAGGTATATACCAGCATTCAAGCATATCTACTACTACTCAATGGCATCCCCTCAACATCCTATGACAATCAAGAAAGACTCACTTTATTCACCTGCTATAAGAAGGATTTTATGAAGATGAAGTGCAAGAAAAAACCCATGAGATAGGACGAAAGGCTTGGATGAATTACTGACTTTATGCTAGGAGTATTGTTTACACATCTAACAAACCAGTACCTGTTGCCTGGAGTATTGGAAACAAAAAAAGGATTCTAATAGGTAAAAAAGCAATACAATTTCAGCTGAATAATAGGGACCAAATAATTCACTATAATACAATTTAGATATCTACATGGCTCTACAGGCTTAGTTTGGGTATTCTATTTGACACTATAGAACTCATCTATTTACACTCTTTTTTCATGTCAAAGTGGAAATAAAATAGATGTAGGGAAATTTGAATAGGCTAGCCTCTTTTTGCAATGAACAACATAACAACATCTGTAACAACACAGGCCTCATACCCAAGTCATTCTCTTACATACTATCCATATTGAGATTATCCAATTGGCACAAGAGTCGATTTATGTCTCATAAGGTAGATGTCCTGAGTTCGAATGTTGGTAGACGCAATAGAAATACGTGAAGCTTAAGATGGACAGAGGCTTAACCAAAGCGAATAGTATGTAAGTGAATTGCTGGGGCACGAGGTCCTGATCGTTACAAAAAAAAATGCGCTTATCCGATTGGTACTAAGATTCTACTTATGTCTCTCATAAGGCAAAAACCTTGAGTTTAAAATTCAAATCCCAGGAGATGCGATAGAAATTCGTGAGGAGTAAGATAAGCTGAGACTCTTCCAAAGTGGATAATACAAATGAGAACGGCTAATGCACGAGGCTCGAGTCCTTACACCATCATTATAGGAAAAAGAAGACCCACAAATAGGTCATTGATTATCTGATATAGTTTCGTCTAATTGTCTAGAGTGAATTTCACTTCTCAACCAATAATTTCCACCTGTTACAAATTAATGGAATGGAAGGCAACACTAAATTTGACCAAGTAAAGGTGACAAATAATGCAAAAGGAAATATATAAAAAATACGGGTAATAATTCTTTATTAATTCGAAATTTTTCTTACGTAATTGAATTATAATGAGCTCCTTAAATTGACCATCGCACGCCTTGAAAGAAATGAAAACATATAACATAAACATATCATTAATGCACTAATTAATAACTAAGATCACAAATTAAACCAGTAGTAAACAATGTGAAAACAATCAACTTAATGACATCTCCAATACATTAATTCAAGCATTAACACCAAACTAAAATTTATTTCTAGCCCTTGTTTGAACCCCATTATTTGGCAATGAATACATTTTTGAATACTAAATTGATGGAAAATGTGTATTTAAAAAATACGAAAAAGTTTTGAATTTGCGTGTAATATTATTTTATTGAAAAATGTTAGGTTGAAAAGAAGATATAGAAACATATATTTTGAAAATAATGAGGATCAAACAAGCTTCTAATAACTAACACTTCAATAAGAAGAAATTATCAACATTCCTCCTTTTAAATTGAAAGTTCCCAACTCGCACATGAACACTAAGTATTTTTCGCAATTTTTTGAAAAGAATCAATTAAAGAAGCTTGGTTAACATTTCAACAATTTGATCTACATTTTTGCAATAAATTAAATCAATTGTTACTTCCTTTGTGAAATTCCTTAAGGAAGTAATGAAATTCCTTAAGGAAGTAATACGCAATATCAATGTTTTTACTGCTTCCATGTAAAACACGATTTTTGGAAAGATTAATTGTCGATTTGCTATAGCAATAGATCCTAGTTGCTTAAAATCAAATCTACAACTTATCACTATAGGTAAATCCAATCAAATCTGATTTTTCTGATTTTATATAGAACAACCCATAATCAATTGTTCTTTACAATTAGCAAAAAACTCTCCCGATAGCAAGAAGATGCATTTTCTTTGGGCTTTCCACGAATCTACTAATAAGATTCATAGCGTACATTATATGAGATCTTGATGCAGTCAAATACATCGAGCTTCCCTTGATTTGTTTGTTACGAGTACTATCAATGTGCTTTCCTTCATGATATTTAGTAATCTTCAAACCATTTTGGCGGTGTGCTAACTAAATTACAATTCTTCATTTGAAACCTATCTATAATTTCTTACACATACTTATTTTAAGAAATAAAAATTATATGATCTAATTGTACAACTTATATGCTTAGAAAATAATGTGTCATTCCAAGATCAAAGCTTGTTTTAGTCCATATAAAGTTTTCATTAATTTATATGCTTTATGCTCGTATCCAAGTTTCACATAACAATGAGGTTGATCAATAAATAGCCGCTTTTACAAATCTCAATGTAAAAATGCTGAGTTTACATCCAACTAGAATATAGGCCATGAGTTTGGTACTGCAAATACAATAACTAATCTGATTGTATCACGTCGACAACACGAGCCAAAACTTCTCTGTAGTTGATGCCAAATTCTTGCTTATAGCCTTTAGCTACTAAGCGTTCCTTACACTTGTCAACTTCTCCATTTTCTTTCAACTTTGTCTAATAGACATATTTGACACCAATTGTCCTTTGCCCTTTCGAAAGATTAGACAACTTCCAGGTGTTGTTTCTTTCAATAGCTACAATTTCATTGTCTATAGTCTTCTGCTACTACAATTGTTTGACATCATCTTCAAAGGCAACAAGATCACAATTGAAAACAAAGAAAAGTGCATAATTGGGTCCTTTGTTGATCAATTCCAGTTACCTCATAATCAACTGGACTATCCTAAGCAACTTCTACAATCGGTTGTTGCTCGCTATTTTAGAACATTATTATTCAATAACTAAGTCTTCTCTTCATCAATTACTACATCATGGCTGGCAACAATTGTCTTGGTCATGGATTGTAAAGCTTGTAGGCTCTAGACTACTCGTAGACACCAAGGAAATATATTCATCACCTTTGTCATACCGCTGAAAATTCTAAAATGATCTGCATCAACTCCAAGCTTCTCCAGGTGTCATATTTTAAACAAATGGTAGGACTTTCTATTCAAAATATAAATACTCAGGCAAAAAATTCTTTGGAATGCTACTTCTTGTCAAAAGGCTTCGTACCATATGTAAAATTGTGTGATTTTTCCTCCTGCATACGCCTTTATATTGAAGTGTATAGGCTACCGTTAGGTGTCTTTTAATACCATGCATCTCCCAAAAATTTGCAAATTTATGCGAATTGGTTTCTCCTCCACTATCGATACGAAGAATTAGTAAAAAACAGAAACTTCTTTCTCAACCATTAATTTAAAAATTTTAAAAGCTTCTCATTTCTCTTGTAAAAAGTATATCCAAGTATTTCGACTATAATTGTCAATAAAGGTAATAAGATATTGTTTACCTCCATAAGAAGTTGTATTTATTGGCCCACAAATGTGGAAATGAAATAACTGCAATGCCTTCTTAGCTTTTCTTGAATTTCTTATCATAAAAAGACCATGGTTTTATTTGTTAATAACACATTCTTCACAAACTTTTCGCTCAAATTAAGGAAAATCAACTACCATATTCTCTTCAGCAATGTTTTCAATTTGTCAAAGTTAAGATGCCCATAGCAAAAATGCCAAATCAAGCCACATCCTTCAACCTTGCAAAGAAGCATAAACAGGTAGTTTTATAAAGATACAACGAAACATGTGATTAGCCGTCATGTTTACTTGGGCTAAGTTGTGCATCCTGATTTTTGCAACTCCATATTTGCTAGAGATCTCATTGCTCCTCTCCTAAAGTTGACCATCACTCAACTAATTGGTCTTCAGATCTGAATCAAATAGGACATTAAAAATAGTGTGAATAGAATTTTGCTTGTGTTTGAATATTTAACCCTCCTTTTTCCGTAACAAAGAACGATGAATTGTCCCCAAGCTTCACAATATTGCGAAGGAATTTATCTAAATCACAGAATGCATACTTACATCTACACAGATTGCTACATCATGCAACTATATACCACAAATTTTTGTGAGTTTATTCATTCTCATGACATACCATTAGAAGAGAGAATTATTTTACTTTTCTAGTAAGTTGAACTTTTCACCACTTTCTTTATTCGAGTTGGTGGGACATTCTAAACGATAATGTCAAATTTATGACAACGGTAACATTCTACATTTAATTTGTCTATAGACCTTGAATTGAACCCTATAGAGTTCTGAATGCCAAGACCTTGTTATTTAGGAATCGGTGTTATGATCTTCTTCTGGTTTCTTTACACTGTTTCTACCTTTCTATCTTCATATTCAACGTCCACCTACCTTTTGATTGGCAACTGCCAGCAAAGCTTATACATAATCTAGCAAAGAACCTTGCAACTCATCAATTAAAAGAACATGAAGATCTTTTGATTCCTCAGCATAACAAACATCATAATTAAATTGAGACATCATGGAATGAAGAATTTTCTCCACTATGATAATATCTTCCATTCTCTCGTAATAGATCCACATTGTGTTTGCAATTACCATTGCCTTGAAGAAAAATCCAGAAACAATTTCTCTCGACTCCATGCGAAAAGTTTCAAACTCAATGTTGTATGAATTTCACCTTCATCGTCCATTGATTATTATTCTTCACATAATTCCATATATGCTTTAAGGTGTCTTTGCAAAGAATATTTCTAAGATTGAACGATCAATAGCATGGAAAATGCTAACCTCTTTTTGTAGGAGTGACGCATGTACCAGATTCCGGCACCTTCGCGTCCATTTAGTATCTTTCTGCACACTTGGACAAACAATTAGCTGTACGTGACCTTCTCCGGCGGTGGACAGGCAGTCACAAACTCTTCGATGGTTAGATCAGTCTATTGACGAGCAAGTATTTTGATGTGGGACATGCTAACAACGTGTGCCACAATATAAGGGGTTCGGACCGGGGGGTATGTAGGAAAAATAGTGTGGGAACAAAGTTATAGTTGAGAGTATAAATTGCACTACCTTCAAATGACACTAAGTGTGAGCTTTTTTAATAATAGAGGAGAAACAATAATCATTGGATGAAGAGACACGTGACCTCATCTAAACGGTCGAGGTGCCTTGTCGTTCGGTCAGTACTAGGCTCAAGCGCATTTAATGTTCTGACTGTTCGCAGTCGTATGCCTAAGTTGTAAGGACTAGACTTGATAAAGTGACTGCTGCAATGAGTGGTCACATTAATCAATCATGAAGGATCTTGTATAGAACATCTCCTATAGTGCCTCACATCACCTCGCCTTATCCACGAGGATTCGACCCCACCATAAGGGTTCGGCCATTCACATGGGTTCGACCTCTCCACGGGGTTTGACATCTTCATGGAGTTCGATAGAATTGTCGCATGGGTCAAATGACATGGAGTGTTGGCCTAGGTTCGCTTACTGTGTGGTTGCTCATTGGAAGAGGCGTAACAGAAAAGAAATTTTTTTGCTTTAAGATCCCTCAACTTATGCCCTTCCGATTCTGATAATCGCCATCAAAACGTGGAATCGTTGGTTGCACGAAATTTTCAGAAGCCATTGTTTATTGTTGCTACAATTAAATTATTTGAGAGAAACTATTTATATTGCTCACTTTGTAATTAGTTTTTCTCCAACGTGGCTCTAATGCCAACATTACAAATTAAAGAATGGAAGGCGACAAGAAATTTTATCAACGGAAAAAGACAAATAATGCAAAAGGAAATATAGAATGGCACTCGTAATAATACTTTATTAATCCGATATGTTTTCTTACATGAAGGAATTATAATGAGCTCCTTAAATAGACCACTGCATGTCTTGAAAGAAATGAAAACATGTAACATAAACTCACGTCCATTAATGCACTAACTAATAACTAAGATCACAAATTAAATCACTAGCAACTAATGCAGTGATCAATTTAACGAGACCTCCAACACGTTAATTCAAGCACTAACACCGCACTAAACTTTATTGCAAATAACTTACACTCCATTAAGAAGAAATGATTAACATCATCCATGCACAATATTGGTGGATTGTTCCAACATGTATTGGGAAAAGTATTTATATATCATCTGAAGTTCTCTTCCATCAATCATACGTACTA
>CAIGRB010075142.1:5746-38276 GCA_903798255.1 Fraxinus quadrangulata
TACACCAAAAATGATCATTTACAATACTTAAAAGGCAAATGGTCTTTTGGTAACATTTTAGTAAGTGAATGTTGCAATTAGTTAATGTAATTGAGTTTTGACAACATTTTTAAAATGAATGTTGCTAATGTTACTTTTTGCAGCGTTTATTGATTGTTGCGAAAAGTTTACCTTTTTGCAACATTTATTAAATATTGTGAAAAGTCTATTTCTGTAACATTTAATGAATGTTGCAAAAAATGTAAACTTATAGCAACATTTTTTATACGTTGCAAATTATTTTGGTAGACTAACTTTTCGTAATGTTTTTTAAGTGTTGTTAACGTATACTTTTCGCAATTTTTTTAAACGTTGTAAATCTTTTGAATTCGCAACGTTTAATAAACGTTGAGAAAAAGGAACAAAAATTAAGTTATATATGGACTTAAATTGAAGAAATCCAAATTAATCGTCTTCCTTTAGCATATGGCCACCGACAGAGCGCACTCCGTGGGGAACCACCTGATGGAGACCCTTTCACCTCCCTTCAATTTTGTCCAAGCATTACGGCACTGTTCCCCACGAAGAGGCGGCGTTTGCCGCAACCTGGATCGAGGAGGATTATAACATAGAACCCTCCAACACAATCCGCGAAGAACACGCAGATTATAACATAGAAGAATGTCAGAAAGATGATTTAAAGAGCAGAATTTTCAGACTCAGACTCCCCAAGAGGAGCGCCATCAATATTTTACAGAAATGGATCAGCGAAGGAAACAAAATCACCACCTCTGACCTCCGAAGCATCTCCAAAGACCTTAGAAAATCCCACCGTCACAAACACGCTCTAGATTTTCTGATCTAGTGTTATGTTATTCAATTGTCCAGAATATTAACTTGGTTAAAAGATTTAATTTTTTTTCTCTGTTAAATTTAGAAAATTTCTTGATTTTTTTATTGGACTTGAAAATGGGTATAAATTGATTTGAATATTGTGTGGTTATGCACAATGAATAGTTGATGAAGTCAACGATCTTGGAAATGGATAACCACTGATTGAATTTATATTGAAAAGTTTTATATATTATTTGCAGTTTGTATTAGCATTATGCCATAGTTGAAAATCTAATATTTTGGGTAGTGCGTACTAGTTAATAGTTGTATAACTGGGACAAGAACACTTGAGTAATTCATTGTTCAATAGCTAACCGATTTGCAGTTTTAGTTGTAGCATTATATTAAGAATTCAAGCAAAGAAAAGGTTATCGTGATGATTTCCCTTCCGTGAAGTACAAATTTGGTTTCATTTGATTTTGGTGTAGTGATAGCTCTGGATCAAATGGAGTGGCCAAAAGGGCTTCATATATTTCCAAATTTATTGAGGAATCTGGTTTAAACTCATTGTGTATGATGTTATTGATATTTTTTTCATACGCTTTGAGCTGGTGGTGTGTAGTGGTCAATTTCATAGCTGCATTTAACATCGAGGACTTACATGCCCGCCTTTTTTTGGACATTGTCTCAACCTGTTCAGGTTGGTCGCCTTTTGTATTTTTCTGCTTATACCTCATCTTAGGTGATTTGACTCATATTTAGTTGCTTCAATAAAAACTTTTAACTTTCCATGGTTAGTGCCAAGTAAGAAGATTATTCTTTAGGGATCTCATTGGGTACTAGTTAAGAAATTCACTATTTCTTGATATGCCCTTGTTTGTTATAAGTCATACTAGTAGTTCCATAGGTAAATTTGTAAATTTGTGAATTGGAATTAGAATCCTATTAGATCCAGTGGGGCTAAGAGTGCCTTAAAGTTTTTATTAATTGTATGATGCAATTCCAGACCCTTGTTGTGATGCCTAGTTTTATTTTTCCTCTCCCCTCATTTCTTTAATTGTGTATAGTTTTTATTAATTGTATGAGGCAATTCCAGACCCAATTATATCTCGGCATATAATCTATTGATAAATAAATCTGTAAGTTGTGATGTACATGTAGAACAACTGTTACAAGAAATGGTTGTTGTGGCTGGAAAGTTTTGTAGTCCTTTGGAAGTATCAATTTAGCTTTTAAAATTTGAAGGCTAAGAGTCTATAATAGTTTTTCTTTGATGTTACTGCTCAGCTCCGTAGATTTTGAGGCTATTCCTTATATTACTAATTTGATCTCTATTGATTATCCAATAATTTAATGCTTTGTTTAATTGCATTTTGTATTGTTGTTTGGACATAAAAAATCCGTTTTTTGTTTCATCATTTGCAGGTCCAGCTCCGCTTCATGCCATTAGAGTATTATTCGGAAGCTTGGAGTTGCAAGCGTGGCAATAAGTTATTTATACCTAAGTAGTGCTAAAATTTTATTCGTAATTTTATTTCATTTTGAAGCTCCTTTTTATTTAGATGGTGTTGTATCATATTCTAATGTTCAAGTGTTTGGATTCAAAAATTTGTAATGAAATTATCAATTTTTATGCGATTCCAAAATTTGTTCATAAGGAGTCATTTTCAATTTTGCCAATCAATTTGCATAAATTACTGTAAAAAAAAACTTACGACAATGTTCAAAAAACACTGTAAAAAGTAGTTATTATCAACGTTAAAAAAACGTTACAAAAGGTTATTAGCAACGTTGCCATATCTTTCTACTCTACGGCAACATTGAGTTTTGCAACATACGTCCAAACGTTATAAAAGATCTTCGACAATATTTTTTTAACGTTGCAAAATGCTATTTTGGTTATAGTTCATCCTTTTAATTGACCTGAAAGGCCAAGTAAAATATTACTGAAAGCAGTTTCATCATGAATAAATTGACAAATATAAGTTGAATGCCACAGCCATATTTTCAATTACTTGAATAATTTGTTATTTAGTCATTCCATCGATATTTCATTCTATTGTCCCATCTCTATTATAAAAGGCTTTTGGTTTCCTTTTTTCACTCATATGCATATCAGGAAAGGAGAATCTTGGGTAAGAATTTGGTATTTTTAAATTTTAACCTCTTAATTTATTAATTTGAGAAGATTTGTTTTGTCTAGAAATTGACCTTCAAATTTTTTAATTGAGTCAACTACATTAACATTATTTGGTATAGTTAATTTTGATGGTTGTTTTGACAATTCTTTAATAACACTTTGATTCCATAGAGAGCTTTCCTAAACCTAGTTTTAAAGTTGTTTCTTCTATTGGTTTAAAAATTGAATTGATTGGCTTTTTATCTTCTCTTCTCGATTCTTCTGGTTCTTGGTTGGACTCAATTCTAGACAATTCATTTGTTATTGAATGAAACAAAATATTTGCATAATTATTTTGAACTTGGATATTTTTAATATCTTTGATAGTAGAACTAGAATTTTCTGGTCTATCAATGACTTGCTTGAGGGGAAAAGCAATTACCTCATTTTTTCCACGAGGAAAAATAATTTCGTTCATTAGATGATACTCCGATTGAAAGGTTTCTCTACTTGTAGTTTTTCAATTTTTTCTATTAGAATGAGTCAAATTAACAGATTTTAGTTATGATTTTCCAAAAATATCGATTTATGCCCATCGAGAGAAATTTAAATTTGAATAAGAATAAAATTCTTGTTATCCCTCGCCTCCGAAGCTCAAAGAGACAATGCCACGTAGCAAGTCACGTAGGCAAAAAGTCAACAAGAAAGTCAAATAAAGACTCATGAGGTCAAAATACAAAGAAGTAAGACAAAGCTGAAGTCCTTACATTGCGCGGACGAAGTCCAAGCTGAAGCACTACTTCAAAGGTGAAGCTGCCTAAGTCAAACAAAGAAAGAAGCCGAAACTCCCCACTTAGGTGACCACTTCGAAGATTCCTCTGAGGCTCTTAAACCTGTCCGAAGCTCGCAAGGCCGACGCTGTTCCTCGTAATAGATTCAAAGATCTCTTAGAAGTGATTGATGTAACACTTGTAATTAAGTTTGTCAGCCTATTATATAGAGCGGCTAACCCCTTATCAATGTATTAATTACATAAATAGATAGTGATGTGACGTCCCAATTATGGAGATGAGGCTACGTGGTTCTAATCCAACGATCACCATGTTGGCCAAGGTAGTATAAATATGTTCTCTTTGTAACTTAAAAGGGGATTGGATTATTGATTCGAATAGGGACAAAAATATATACTCAAAATACATACTTGAACTTTGAAGAGAAATATACAAACAATTGGGTTTATTTTCTATCTTCTTGGTATGTTTATGAGTTGTAAATTTCAATATACATGTAGCAATTTCAATATCTATCATATCTATCATTCCATATATTCTTGTTTGTTATTACATAGATTAGTTTGGTATTTGTCCAGTGATCGTTGTTAGCATGATTACATTTGCTTTATCCGTCGAAGATTGAACAGTTTTGTCTATCGCCACAAAGTAGCTCCCGCGTCCATTTATTTGTTATTACATAGATTAAGTTTGACATCAACCCGATGATCGTTGTTAGCTTGATTGCTTTTGTTCTATCCACCGGTATATGTTCTCTTTATAACTTAAAAGGGGGTTGGATTATTGATTGTAATAGGGACTATCGTATATACTCAAAATACATAATTGAACTCTGAAGAGAAATATACAAACATTTGGGTTTATTTTCTATCTTCTTGGTATGTTTATGAGCTGTAAATTTCAATACACAACATAGCAATTTCAATACACATTATATCTATCCTTCCATATATTCTCATTTGTTATTACATAGATTAAGTTTGACTTCAACTCAATGATCGTTGTTAGCACGTTTGCTTTTGTTCTACCTGTCGGAGCTTGAACATTATTGTTTCTCGCTACAAAGTATCTCTCGCATCCATTTCTTCTTTGCTACCATCATTATTCTGATAGGAACGCCCTGAAATCATACTTTATTTGGTGTGAGTGGGCCCAGCATTTGTTGGCTCATTTTCAGGGGTCAACAGATTAGCGCTGTCTGTGAAAAATCTTACATTTAACCAAGAAGGTACTTGTCGGAAAAAGCCAGTTAAAAATATTTTGGCAAGAAGGTTTCAACCCTTGAAAAAGGAGAGTTCTTGAAGAAAGAACCACTGGAGAACCCAAAAATTCGATACTTATTCGATCTTTGAAGAAAGGAAAACCTGTTGAGAAAAGTGTTTGTGAAAAATGAATTCAAGCGGTGAAGAAAGTGTACCTCGAAGGATAAGGGAACACCCTGAAGAAGGGGACCCCTCACGAGCTGTCCCAGCTACTCGTCAACGACCCCCACAACATAGGCGAGGTGGGTCCAGAAGAGGGGATAGGGTTGTAGCTAGTCTTACTAGAGAAATGTCTATAATGGCTGCCAACATGAGAAGTATAACCCAGCAAAATGTGGCCATCGTGAAATGTTGATGAGCATGCAGGGCCGAGGAGGGTACCCCGTTCCTCCATATGCAGTCCCTGAAAATGCATTCCGTAATCCTGAGGAATACTATAACGAATAAGAGGAAGTCCAAAGCCAAATGGCTGGCTACCATCACACTAGGATGGAAGCCCCCCAAGAAAGAGAAGTTGAGATTGATACATCTACCAATTATGCCTCGAAATGATCTCATGAGGCTCCATACAATTTTTCTCCAAATTATGAGCTAGAGGATCAACCTCAGAGGTCAATAAGTGTTTTTGATAGGATAAACTCAGGCTTACCTAGAAATAGGTAGGCTCATTCGCCATTAGCACCTAGGAATAGGAAAACTAATCTTTTTCCTTATGTGCTTAGGAATAGGCAACAAGAGCCTCCTTGGAACGAAAGACAAGAGTCAGTTAACCACGAAGAGCCTCGCATCCCTCCCCCTAGAAATAGACGTGAGAGAAGGGACCGAACTAGGAGTGAGGCAGAACCTTCCCAACCACCTCTCCAAACCCACCAAAGGGAGGATGAGGACTTTGATGAACCCCAGAGGCCTGTGACCTTGATGACGACGATGACCATTTGCCATTTTCACAAGCCATTAGAAATGCCACAATGCTGAACCACTTCACACTCCCTAAAATTCCTAAGTATGATGGGAGATGTGACCCATTGAAGCACAACAATAGTTTCAAAACTCATATGAATTTGAAAGGGACCACCTCAGCTATGAAATGCATAGTTTTTCACTTGACCTTAAGTGGAGGAACTGAAATATGGTAAACAAGGTTGCCAGAAGGTAGCATCCAGAGCTAGTTGGACCTCAAAATGACGTTCTTAAAATGCTTTGCTACTAGCAAAGATGGCGAGATGTCAATTCAACGGTTGCAAGACATGCGACAACAGCATGGCGAGATGTTGAAAAGTTGTTTGTCTCGCTTTATTGATAAAATGACCTATTATGTGCAAGTCATGGATAGGGAAGCTTTAACTACCTTAAGAGGAGGCTTGGACATGAACTCTCTCTTTTGGAGAGATGTGTAAAATAAGGACTCTGCCACTTATGACGCCCCGTCTGAAATGATAAGATGATAAATCTTCAATGATAAATTGAGAATAGGAACATGGCCAACCAGAGACTTCTCTCACCTCAAATGTAAAGGGGGAGGTCTTACTTCCTATTTGATAGACCACTAGGCACCCCAGAATCATAGAAAAGAACTATCTGCAGTAACACTCAATGCAGTACCTACTTTGGCCTATAAGGAAGTAAATCCTAATGATGTAATGCATTAATATCAGCCCTATCGAAGACATCCGTAGAGAGGAAGAGGTAGGGACAAGGAATTGAACTTAGAAATAGGGATGAAGCACCCGGTTATTGTACATACTATCAATCCCATGGCCACCGCGCGAAAAACTGCTGGGACGTAGCAAGACACGAATCAAGGAAGAGGAAGGCACTTCTAAATAGATGCTCCTCCTAGGCAGACCCAACAGTTCGGGAACATTGAGCCAAGGCATCCCAATAGAAATGACCCCACAAGGGGAAGGGATAACGACACGGAATGACCCAGAGAAGGTCAAAGATAAAGATGAAGCCTCCTAGAATGATGGTAGGAACCCATCAGGGAAATCAACACAATCATTGGAGGCCCACATGTGGGGGGAGAATCCAAAAATGCACAAATGAATTATACTAGAGAAGCAATACATCCTCCCATGACAAGTTTCATAGTTAACCGATCCGCTACTGAAAAGATCAATTTTACCAATCATATTTACTCAAGAAGTTGTAGTAGGTGTGCATTATCCACACTGTGAGCCCTAGTGGTAAAGGCTGTCGTGGCCCATAACAGCCTGAAAAGAATGCTAGTGGATAATGAAAGCTTGATCAACATCATCTTTGGAACTACCTTTGACAAGATAAAAGTTGACTACGAGCTAACCCCAATGAATTTCCCTTTGTATGACTTCACAAGAGACAACATCGTTCCAAGGGGTAAAATCACTCTAGCAATAGAGATGGGGATTGTACTCTTGACTGCTTACCATTTTATGGAATTCATGGTGATTGATAATCGCTCTGCTTACCATAGAGTGCTTGGGAGGCCAGCCTTGAATGAATTATGGGTGCTCACCTCCATTTATCACCTATGCATGAAGTTCCCAATTGAAGATGGCATAGCTACTGTTCGAGGTGATCAGCGAAGTGCTAAGAAATGTTACTTAAACTCCTTAAGGAAAGCTGAACCAAGGACTGTCAACGTCATTGTCACTGACCTTGACATGAACGACACCTTTGAACAAGGGTATATCCCTGAACAAGGGAAATACGTCGAGATGATCGATGCCACTAAAGAAGGGGACACTCTTGGAGTCATACGAAACTCTTAAGAAGAGGTTGTTTGTAAAAGATAGACTACCCCTGAAGAAGGGAGGGTTGCAGAAGAAGCAGTTAACTTGGAGGAGCTGGACCCTCGCATTATTAATTGCGAACCTCAAACAACACCTATGGAGGAGCTAGAGAGCTTCCTAGCAGACCCACATGATCCTCCAAGCACTTGCAGGTTGGAAGAAATCTGCCAATAGAAGTAAATGAGGAACTGAAAAGCTTTTTTCTAAGAAATCTGGATGTGTTCGCCTGAAACATGGCGATATGGCAGCCATTGAACCAATGATCAGTTATCATCGTCTAAACATTGACCCAAAGGTTGTAGCATATTGGCAAAAAAGAAAAGCTCTCAACCCTGAAAGATATGAGACTCTGAAGGATGAAGTTAGAAAGTTAATCGATAATGGATTTATCCCAGAATCAATATATCCTAAATAGGTCTCAAACCCAGTATTGGTTAAAAAGCACAACGGGAAGTGGAGTGTTTGCGTAGAATTTTCAAATTTAAACCAAGCATGTCCTAAGGACAACTTCCCACTTCTCATAATAGACCAACTTGTAGATTCAATTGCCAAGCATGAACTTCTTAGCTTCATTGATGCATATTCTGGATACAATCAGATCCCTATATTCCTAGCAGATGATGAACATACATCCTTAATCACAGATAAAGGTCTTTATTACTATAAGGTTATGCCTTTTGGGTTAAAAAACGTCGAAACTACCTACCAGAGACTTGTCAATAAAATGTTCACCGACCTTATTGAAAAACCATGGAGGTCTACGTAGACAATATGCTATTAAAAGCCTAAAAGCAGGAAATCATGTTAAAAACCTTAATGAGACTTTCCAAATTATGTAAAGATATCAGATGAATCTCTATCCTTTAAAGTGTGCCTTTGGAGTTTCTTCAGAAAAGTTCTTGGTCTACATCGTCAACCAAAGAGGCATTGAAGCGAACCCTAAAAAGGCCAAAACTTTGATTGAAATGAGGTCACCTTAGAAATCAAAAGAGGTATAAAGCCTCACTGGACGAGTATCAGTCTTGAACCGCTTCATCTCCAAGGTAATAGACAAGTGTCTACCTATCTTTAAGATCCTCAAATGGATGAACATGTTTTAGTAGACAGAGAAGTGTGTGGTAGCCTTAGAAGAGCTGAAAAAACACTTGGGATAGGCTCCCCTCATCTCCAAACCTAGGCCATCAGTTGATTTTGATAAGAGAAGAGAATAGTCACCAGTTGCCCGTTTATTACGTAAGCAAAGCACTCTTGACAGTAGAGACTCGCTATCCGAACAGGGAAAAATTAGCCATCTCTTTGGTATCAGCCTCAAGAAAATTGAGGCCGTATTTCCAAGCCCATAGTATACATGTGTTGACAAACTTCCCTTCAAGTAGGTACTACCGAAGCCTAATACTTCAGGAAGATTGCTGAAATAGCTGTGAAACTTGACGAGTTTGACTTTATTTTTAAGCCAAGACATGCCATCAAAGGACAGGCCCTGGCAGATTTTGTGGCAGAATTCAACCCCATCCCAGAAATGGAAGAAGAGATGAAACCGGCCAAACCTCCAATTTGGAGTCTATCAGTTGATGGATCCTCAGGAGAGACAGGGTCGGGAACAGGGGTTATTTTAGTCAGTCCAGAGGGACCCAAGCTTACATGTGCTGTGAGATTAGGCTTCAATGCCACCAAAAATACAGCAGAATACGATGCCCTTCTTGTTGGCCTAAGGTTAGCCAAAGAAAAGCAAGTAAAGAGACTAGTCATCAGCATTGACTCCCAGCTAGTAGTAAGTCAAGGTCATGGTAATTTTTCAGCCAGGGATAAGTCTATGGCAGCATACTTGAAATTTATCATGGACTTTATCCCTTCCTTCAAAAAATTCGAACTGGTACAAATCCTACGCGCTGAGAACGTCCATGCCGACACACTATCTAAATTAGCAAGCAATAAAGATTTCGAACTACTCATATTCGTACCTATAGAACATCTTTCTAGACTGTTATGTGGGTTAAAGACACTCTCGCTTGGATAAAGCCCATAATATCTTTCCTAAAAAATCAGACCCTACCCCCTGAAAAGAATGAGGCTCAAAAGCTCAGAAGAAGAGCTGCTCACTTCATCTTGCAAGATGATATACTATAAAAATGCGGGTTCACATTGCCCTTGCTTGCATGCATTGGAAGAGAACAAGCAAATTATATACTTTGGGAAATCCATGAAAGAGTATGTGGGAACTACACTAGAGGATGGTCCCTAGCACAGAAAGTACTAAGACAGGAGTACTACTCTCCGACCTTGAAAAAGGACGCGCAACGGTTTGTTAGAAAATGTGACAAGTGTCAACGATTCGCTATTATTCAAATGCAGCCTTCCCAAGAGTTGAACGTCGTATCTAGCCCTTGGCCATTTGCAAAATGGAAGATTGACCTTATAGGATCTCTTCCCAAAGGGAGAAGAAACTCTAGCTTCGCAATTATCGCCATTGATTACTTCACCAAATGGGTAGAAACCGAGCCACTTGCCAAAATTATTGAGGTCAACACTTTCAAGTTCCTATGGAATAACATCATTTGCCGATTGAAAATTTCCCGTTCAATAGTATCAGACAATTGTAGACAATTTGACAACAAGAAGGTTAGAAACATGTGTTAGGAACTGGGCATCAAGAAGAATTTCTCTTCCCCACATCATCCCAGGCAAATGGGCAGGTTGAGTTTGTTAACAAAATAATCAAGTATACGATGAAAAGGAAACTGGATGTAACTAAATGGACTTGGGTCAATGAACTACGTCAAGTACTCTGGGAAATCAGAACAACAAGCATAACTACTACAGGAGATACCCCATTCTCTATGGCCTACGGGATCGAGGCTACGAGCCCTGTTGAAGTAGGTTTGGTATCTCTTTGAAGAATATATTTCAATGAAATTACCAATGATGAGGTAAGAAGATGCGAGCTTGACCTCCTTGAAGAAAGGAAAAACGACTCTCAAGTAAATTGGTCGTGTATAAAGAAAAATGATTAGATACTACAATTAGAAAGTGAAAAAGAAGTCATTTCATTTGAATGAATTGGTGTTTCTAAGGGTATTCTCATCCTCCACAGAGCATGACTCAGGAACACTAGGTCCAAACTGGGAGGGCCTCTATTGTGTCTATGAAGAGGTTCGACCCGAAACTTATAGAATTGAGAACACGGATGGAAAGGCTCAGCCTCATCCATAGAATGTAGAACATCTGCGCAAGTATTATCAATGATGTAAAATATCTCGTGTGTAAAATCTGAGGCTCAATGAAAATGACTTTTAAATATTTTATTTGTGCATTAAAAATACCCCCAAGGAAGTTAAAACCCTATGAGATGCCTCTTCGTAAATGATCTGTCCTTACAAAGATATGCATGGACAGTTCGATTAGGCTCTGAATCCAAAAAAGGACCATATTCGAACTGACTAAATGTAGTACAGGCACTTAACTAAAACTGTTAAGGAAGTCTCAGCATGAGCGAACCACTCAACCTATGCTGAGGAAAGTGAAAGAAAAAATGAACTGCTTGTACTTATGCATAGTATGCGTTACAAAATTACAAAACCAGACTAAAAGTCTGAAGTGCTAAAATAATAAAGAGCATCGGTTCATTACATGTTTTATGTTATTAAACTTCAATGTTCATAAGTTTGATATAGTCAAACTTTCTAAGTGATTGCACATCTGATGTTATTATCAAGTTGATGTTACTTTCAGTTTGATTTAACGTCATTATTGAAGTACAAGTGGTTCGAATTTATATTAACAAGCACATCAGAATTGAGTAGAGGTGGTAAAAATTCAGAAAGTAAAAGAACACAAGTATTAAATAAAAGAAGTTGATTCATTCATAAAAAGGATATTTACATTCATTGGGCCGAAGCCATTACACTTGATAAAAATGAAAAAGGTACAAGTAAAGAACTATGCCCTAAGGGGGTGGGGGTATAGGAGTCACAAAAGGTACTATAGCGTCAACTGCATCATCTTCAAGTTCAATTATTTGGCTTCCCTCCATCGGAGTTTGAGGTTCAGGCTCCTCTGATTCGTCCTCCAAAAACTCTGTTCTTAACTCAGAAGTGTTGATACCCCGAGTGTACACCTCGGCCATTCTATCATATCTGTGTAAGCATACCTCCGCCAGTACTTCGCGAAGCTCTTGTATACCTCAGTTAGATGAAAGTTGACAAGGAAGCACTTCTCAGCATCACCACCAGCAGTTTCAGCCTCCTGCCTGGCAGCCTCCACCTCTTCGGTTAATCCAGATACTTTGGAGTTCAGTCCCCCCCATTTGCTCTTTAAGAGCAACATTCTCTTCATTAAAGAAGCCACCTCGCTTTAAGATAGATGGACCTCCTTCTTCAAAGTCTCAATTTCTGTCAAGGTAGAAACGAGTTTTACTGACTCTTTTTCATATTTTTTCTTCAAGGCCTCTATCTCCACCTTGGCCTTGTTGGCAACTTCTTTGGCCTGAGAGGCTTTATTAACGAACCCCTAATTCTTATTCTGAAGGTTTTTAAAGAGGTCTTCAGCCACTATAGCCATGCCAAAAGTCCTCTCGACCTGGACCACCATCGTGGCAACGACGTCAATGACATCACTTTTCTCCATAAAGGATTGTCACTTCTCCATCCAGTACTTATGAAATATAGTGGTGGCAATTTGGATCTCAAGAGGAAGAAGGGCAAGAGCCTTAAATTCCAGCTGGTCGGCTCGCTTAGCCAAAGTAGATTTGGACTTATGAATTTCAGAGGTGGTGGAGTTACTTGAAGTCTTGGCCTTCTTGGTAGGGTCTTTCCTCTGGGGCAACACAACAACATGCCTCTTCTATCTCCCAGAGACCACAGCCATCGAGCTACTCAACAAATTTTTCCCAGCTTGGACTTCGGAGTAGGGGAAAAGGACATCCCTTGTACCACCCGTCCCATTAGGGGTCGGGACCCTAAACCTTTTCTTACGTTCTTCTTCTACAACCTTTTTCCCCATATCTAGCATAAGGGGGTTGTCTTTCCTCCTGAGAAGCAGCCTCCTTGCTGACCAAGAAACCCGGAACTTCTTCTTTGGCTCCTCCACCACTACCTTCTTCCCCTTGTCCGCCAAGGGGGGACGTCTATCCTCCTGGGGAACAGCCTCCTTGCTGACCCTCTCAATTTTGTCCCTAACCTACTTTCCTCCATCAGATGAGGGTTTCATCCTCTTCCCCGAGAGGATGTGGCGGCAAAGATGGTGGCCATATCTGAGATGGGGTACCTCCTCTTATTAAAATTTTCTACAAGCCAAGAAATGAACAAAGTCAGCAAAATTCGATGAAAAAGACGTCAAAAAAAAAAAATCAAAGTGTAAAGACGTCTTACCTCTCTTCGCCATCAAACCGAAGTCTTCAAAGAAGCTGCTCGATTGGATCAAACGGCCGAAGTCACAAAAGTCCAAAGATTTTTTGTAGACCTCAGTAAGAGTGTCCCAGTCACACTCAGTGAACTCGACCCGCTCGATCGACCCTGCAAAATAGATACAAAAAATGTAAGTATCAGACCTCATCAGTTCACAAAAGCAAAGAAGCAGAGAATGTACTCACGGGTGGCGGAGTATGAGGTTGGGACTTTGACATATGGGACGAGGTCACCTCACACTTCTACGACTTCTCCTTGACCTAGAACTGTGTCTCATTCCATCCTTTGATGGAAGAGGGCAGACCTACGACAAAGGGGAAGTGCGATCCCCAAGGACATAAAGAGTACCAACCCCGAGAGTCCCCTTTCCTTAAAGATCAATGTTGGTAAACTATTTGGAAAACATGTAATGGCATGTCCTCGCACAATGAGGCCTCTTTCCAAAGGAAGTAAGAAGCTGGGTAGGAGCTAGCCTGTATAACCGAAGGATAGCTCTAAAGAATGGGTGGATCGACAGGCAAAGGCCAGCCTTTAACAAAAACCTACTAACAACGACGCAGCTTTGCCTAAGGTAGCAAGCTCGCTCGTTAAGAAATGGGGAAAGGAGTTCGATGTCATAAGGGCTCCTATACTTCTCCCTAAGATTGGCTAAATAAGTAGGGTCTACGGAGGATAGGATTTTGGCTGCCCCACAGGCTATGTCATCAGCCCCATTACCATTCCCAAAAATAGAAGCACCTCGTCCAGCCTCAACGGTTGTGTTTGTGACTATAAAGCCTATCTCACTCGCCAATTGGCTAATATCTACGTTTTCCCCAGTAGATTTCGAATAAGCCATTGATTTACAAGTTTGCTTAAATTTTTACGAAGTTGAAAAAGAATAAATACAATACTTACGAGTTTCTCAAAGAGAATGGAGAAAGAAAAACAATGAAATTCGCAGAGATAACAAGCAGAAAGGAAAAAACTCGACAGAACACTTAGAAGAATTTCAAGGAAAACTTGAAGAATTCTTAGGAAAGAACTTGGAGGTTTGGGAAATTTTGAGAAGAAGAAATGCAAATATTCATGCAAAAATAAGAAAACATTCTCTCAAAAGTTTGTGCATTTTATAGATAGAGTCACTCAACCCCAGCCATTGGATCTTGATCCGAGGTCATCCAACAGTCCATCTAGGGGTTTTAATCTGAACCATTCACCACGACTAACGCTTCGTCTTCTACGACCCATATTAGAACGTATAACCTACGTGCCCTCATGCGCCTAAAACTCGCCAAAATACATTGGAGACAACATCATTGTGCATTTAATATGATGATGGTTGCGTGTATTGGGAGATGAACCGCTTCAGCTGTATTTTCTTGGAAACGCACAAAGACATCAAATCATTGAAGGGCCATAATTGAGGACGCCTCATGTTTCTCAAACTTATTAAGATGAAACTTTTCGTAAATATTAAACCCGAAGTTCCACGAGGCTCTGACCCTCTTGACATCAACCACTTCAGTTAGTGCTTGAAGATACAACTTCGGATTCGCAACCACTTCAGATAATACTTACTTAAGGTCTGAACAAGTCAGGTATATTCCAAATTCTAACCATTACATGAATAATTATACTTAGACTTAAGGGACATTTGTGGCATGGTAAGAAACTACCCCCCTACAAAATTTATTTTTATTTTTATTTTTATTTCTATTCTTATTTTTATTTATTTTTATTATTATTGAATCCATGCATTACATAAATAATCATGTCTAAACTTAGGGGACTATTGTTACTCCGCGTCTCCGAGGCTCAAAGAGACAATGCCACGTAGCAAGCCGCATAGATAGAAATCAAATAAAGACCCATGAGGTCAAAACACGAAGAAGTCAGACAAAGTCGAAGTCCTTACACTGTGAGGATGAAGTCCAAGTTGAAGCACTATTTCAAAGGCGAAGCTGCCTAAGTCAAACAAGGAAAGTAGCCGAAGCTCCCCACTTAGAGGACCATTTCGAAGATTCCTTCGAGGCTCTCAAACATGTTCGAAGCTCGCAAGGTCGACCATGTTCGTTGTAATAGATTCAAATATCTTTTATAAATGATTGATGTAACACTTGTAATTAAGTTTGTCAGTATGTCAGCCTATTATATAGAACATCTAACCCCTTATCAATGCATTAATTACATAAATAGGTTTTTTTTGTAACTTAAAAGGGGGTTGGATTATTGATTGGAATAGCGACAATCTTATATACTCAAAATATATACTTGAACTCTGAAGAGAAATATACAAACACTTGGGTTTATTTTCTATCTTCTTGGTATGTTTATCAGTTGTAAATTCCAATATGCAATATAGCAATTTCAATACACATCATATCTATCCTTCCACATATTCCCGTTTGTTATTACATAGATTAAGTTTGACTTCAACTCGGCCGTCGTTGTTAGCGCGATTACTTTTATTCTACCCGTTGGAGCTCGAACATTCTTGTCTCTCGTCGCAAAGTACCTCTCGCGTCCATTTTCTCTTTGCTACCGCCGTTATTCCAGATAGGAACACGTCGAAATCGTACTTGACTTGGTGTGAGTGGACTTGGTATCTGTTGGCTCATTTCCAAGGGTCAACGAATCTTCCCAATATGATTCCAATTCTTCTTTAGAAAATATATTTTTTAGATTTTTGTTTAAAGACTTTAGCTTGAGGTGTTTTATCTATTTTGAATTCTTTTCTTCTATCTATGGAAGAAGAAATAATATTTAATTGTTTTCCTAATCTTTCAGATAAAGATGGAAGTTGCATATCCAAAAAATTAGAAGAATTTGGTCTTTTTGAATTTGCTCGTTCTAAATCAGACTTATATTGAGTAGAACTGAACAACGAAATTGCAAAATTGAACCGAAATCGTTTTTAGAAACTTTTGGTTTGGATCCATGTGGATTTGTCAACGTTTTGGTTTTGAATCGAACTAAACCGCTTTGAAGTGTTTGATTTAGATTTCAAATTTTTCAAATTTCCAAACAATTTACCAAAAAACCTGAAAATAAATTAATCTAGATTTCATTCAACCAAATTAAAACTAAACATATGATAATTAAAACGATTAATCCATATTATAATTAAGTCAATTAAAATAATACGTAAATAGACAAATCCCAAATTAAATTAAATCCAAATACTCGTCTATCATGACAACTCTGAACGCAAAACTCTCAAATTGGGTGAAGTGTCGAACAAATGCTATTAAATAGACTTTAATTCAAACTTACACATATTTTATTTTTACTAATAATTTTCTTGAATTTCGGCTAAAATTTGAGGTCAGTTTATCCCAAAAAAAATATTATTTTGTAATTGTTCGCTATATTTTATTGGTAGTAGTGCTATTTTATTTTAATTTATGTCGGGCTTCCTTAAATTTTTAGAGAACAATATTTTTTGTTTATTTGCATCTCAGTTTTCTAGTCAGGTCACTCAATTAATTATTTAGATATTAACATAGTTTCTAGATTTTACTGTTAATTGCAAGAATGATTCGGTGAATTACTTAAATGATCATTTTGAATATTTGACAATGAGCATTTGTACATATTACTTTGGTGAAAATTGAATGTAAATAAATACAAAATTGTCCCCCTAAATTGTTAAAGAAGTGTTAGTTATTCAAATATATATAATTATTTGTCAATCTACATTCCCTACTAGTAGTTGGGTTCTTGATTCATTTAGGAGTTCGTTGAGCGCAAATATGGTTGATGCAGTGGTTGCCCTAAAAAGTGGTTGTATATTAACAAGGAACCTATAGTGATTTGTCAATATTTAAATGATGTAAAATGATTGGTTGATTCGTGAAAGTTATAGAATATATTATCGTATTTGATCTTTTTGTTCATTTTCTTTTATTATGTATTTTATATCATTTAACTATAATCAATGAATTAAAGTATTATATTCTTATCTTTATGGAGAGAATATATCATGTGTTACAATTGCAGCCAATTAGTATTAATTAAGTGTAATACCCACAAATTTTCATAAAACTTAGTGTTACTAAAAAAATTACTTTTCTTTACGTTAAATACGGAACGATAAAAATAATTTATTTAATAAAAACATGGGTTATCCATGAATTTAAACTAAATATTAAAATTTTATTGTTCGAAATAAATGTACTCAACTACTATTTAAATAAACATATCTTTGAATATAAATGAAACTAATTAATCAATTAAAGATAGAAAACCTAATAATTTTGTTTCTTCAGATCCTCTGACAGACCGCATCACCATCTCCCTACAGTTAATGAATTCGAACTAACCTAAAAAATTATTTTAAGAGTGAGTATTTAAAAATATTAAGTAAGATACTTGTCATTTTCATACACAATTATATATTAATAAACTAAATACTTCGTGTCACTCTTCTCTTATGGAGTATATCGGTGACCAAGCGACACATACATTTTAGGTTATCGTAAATTTTCGAAGGATTTCATTTCTCTTAATAAAGAACACGAAGGTCCACTAACAATTCATGCATATTTAGGAAATATAAAAGCATAATGAAATGAACCATTTTGCGCAAAAGTATCTTACCTTGATAGATCAAATGGATTTTTTTAAAGAAAATATGATTGCACATTCCAAATCTTTTTCTTTGCTTTGGGGAATATTGCACCCCATTCATTTATAGTTAAATTCAAGAAAATTATTTAGTCTAAATCAAGAATCTCAACCGTCAAAGTCGGCCAACTAAGAACTTAAGTTAAATAAATGATTTCATGGGGCTTGATTTGTAATTATTAATACTTAAAAGCCTAGAAATAGTATATAAAGGAATCTAGGGATTTACTTTATATTATTGGATATGAAAGTACTAAATGTGATATTGTAAGAAGCTTGGGGACTTGAGTTGTAATTATATTATAGTTATCCATTTAACTTAACCTTATCCACCCCCTTTTTACTCAATTTTTGGGGAAACAAAGAGAGAGCAGAGAACGAAAACAGAGAAGAGAAAATGAAGAAAAAAAAGAAAGGGAAAGAAAACAAAGAAAAAGAAGGAAAAGGTAATTGAAGAAGATGAAATATGGACTCAAGTTTAATGTTCTTCATTTCTTAATTTTAAAGATTTGGAAGAGAGAATAGATATTGGATTTGAATATATGTTAAAGAAATATGAAATGAGTTTATGAATTAGAACTTCAATCTTTAAATTTATTGTGTTTATATTGTATAAAACACTTGATTTTATGAGGTATTAGAGTGGAAACGATTTTAGATTTTATTTTGGTATTCTTAACTCATTTTCTTCCATTTTCACACAAAATTATCACCCTAGTGCTACTTTTGAAAGTTTGCACAACAAGTGTTGTTCTTGTCAAAGGATTTTGGTGACTGTTTTTAATATACAGAAACTGGTGCCACAATTCAATAATCTGGAATTTTAGTGCTATTTTTGTCAACCTCTGTTTTTCAGATTTTAAATGTTTGAATGAAATTATAGGATAAATATTGAAGGTTAGGTATTTGATCAATATATGTATAAGGTAGTGATTTGGATTTGATCATGTGGTGATTTGTTGGTAAATAGTTAAAGAGAAATAAAGACGTAAGAATAAACATAGAAGTCGAAGAATTACGTGGTGGATTTGCATTAGTTATTTATCGGATTTTAATTTGAGTTGTTATATCGTTATTTCAGGTATTGACGTGAAAATTTGGAAATACTCATCAATTTAACCAAATTGCTATCCATAAATTCGTAAGTGGAAAAACTTAAATATTTTTCAAGTATTGATAAATTAATTATATTATTATACATTTTATGCAATTATGTGGATTATTTGTCTAATTACATGATTAATGTGGAAATATTATTTCATTATGATATATGTGGAATTTTAAAGATTGTATTTGGATTATTGGTGAATTAGAATGTAAGACATATGTGATATTGAGATCAACCAAAAAAGTACTCGTGATTGTATGCTTATTTTAGTTCACTGAGGGGTCTTGACTGTGGATGAAGGGGTCTGACCATGTACATATAGTTCACTAATGGGCATTGACCATATTCTAGTATTGATTATAAGAGGTCTTTGAGACCCACTTTCATTCACTGAGGGGAATTGAGGCTCGTGTCGGAAATGTTTAGCCCAAGGGGCAGTCTACTCGCGAATTACCAGATTATAGATTTCAGTTGTAGGGTACATTTTTGGTAGATTTTCTCACATATGTGATGTGATGAGATGATGGTATAGATTTCAGTTGATGATTATATCATGATTACGAGAATAATTCATGTTTTGATTATTAATATTTGATGTTATATTGTGAATTGTTAATAATACGAACTCGATTTTCGATAAATATGTATAAATGATAAAGTATAACTATTTTCAAATTTTCCACTCATTGAGCTATCAACTCATGTTTTTCCACGATTTTTCCTACTGATAGCAGTTGGTTCTTTATAGCTAGACGAGTCTAATGATTTCAAAGTAATAGCCACACGACATATTGAATGACATGATATATTTGACAAAGCACGAATTAATTATTTGGGCCCATTGCATTATATTTTTCGTAAGCAATTGATTTTAGCACATGTTGTAGTAATTAATAGTCAGTTTTGGTGGTGGATCTAGCATTTAGTCAGTATTTATCATCGGCACATGTCGCATTTTGAATCCACCAGGGTGATCGGGGACAGGTCGTGTCAATGAAAGTGTATTGATTGACAATAATATTTGATGTATACAAATTTTCTAATTTCCAACACTATTCTCTCTCTCTCTCTCTCTCGCCATATGTATATATATGTATTTGTGTGTTTAAAAGCTCTACCATCATGTTCTATATATATAAGTAATTGACCTAGCTTATGTAGAGTTGTGTGTAAAGTCGGGAACCATGTATTCCAAGAAATTGGTTTCAAAAAGTAGACTTTGAATAAGAATGGTTTTTAATATATACTAGTCAACCAATACCAATCATATAATTGAATTTTTTTTCATAGGACACGTTTAGCCCATTTACTTGGAATACATTGTTGGAAATGAAATAGAGTAGTAGAGTTTTAACTAAAATAAGATTAAAATTGATCTCCATCAAAAAAAAAAAAAAAACTAATGATTTCAACTCTAGTCATCTATACACACACATTGAAGCAAGGATTGAATTTTACTTAGGTTATTAATTATTTAGAATTCTATTTATCCTTATTTTCTTTCAATTGGATCTAACTTAATATGATTTTATTCAAAACAACTTTTTTCTCGAGTTCAAGGTTCGTCATTTAATATGAACTACCAAACGAGCTCAATATTGATATACAGAACTTATCAAAATCTAATTATTTGGCCCAAAAATATAAGAATTAAAAAACATATTTCAATTTAGTCCCTCAACTTCAAACTATAAAAATATAGCATATAGAACAAATAAATTTTATTCTATAAAATTTTCTGGGTGTTAGATTAAAAGGTTAAAATGCTTCTATCATACTATTGCATAATGATTAGAATTATAGAACTATGATTTGTAATATTTTTAATGATACTATTTATGTTTTAATATGATTTAACTTATTCGATATATATTAATTTTTCTTTATTGAATCATAATGATTAAAAGTGGTTTACTTTGAAACTTTGTTACAAATCGTTCAAATCGAACCATGTTCACATCTTATATTGAGGTTTTGAAGTATTTAAATTAAAATCAACTCCTTTTAATTTTTCGAATTAAGGGTTGATGAAATCTTTCAGAGATATGATTAGTTTTGAAAGAAGTAGAGTGTCTTGAACTAGAATGAATATCATCAAATATCATCTTATCGTTTTCGTTAAAATAATTTATTATGAAGTCTTTGTTATATTTGAGCAATATAAAGTTCTTGATTGTTTAAGGTTTCTAGTATCTCTTGATGATTATCTTCATTATCTTGAAAATTATTATTGATAAGTGCGTTTTTACACACTTATTTTACTATCAAAATATGCACACTTGTTGATTAATATGTTGAAATAGAATTTAATTCTATGTAGTTTATGTTTTACAAGAAACGTCATGAATGTAGCGAAAATAAGGAGAAACAAGTGGAAAAAAAGGATCAAAATGAAGGAAAAGAAAAGTTCAGGGACTAAGATGCAAATAATTGAAAGATGACCTGAAGAAGGAATTGAAGATGTGAAAATGTCGAGATCAAATTGGGCTAAGGAATAAATAGTTGGTCAAAGAAGAAATGGGAAAACAGGTCAAGGAATGCGAAATGGAGTTTGGAGGACCAAAATGCAAGAATTCAGAAATTGCCTAAATTATGCGATCGCATAGCATTATTCCTATGCGGTCGCATAGGCTCCTTTAGAGAAATCCAGTGCCCATTCAAGTCTTCTATGGGATTGCATACCTCTGAACTATGTGGTTGCATAGTTGGTTTTCTTGACGCGATTTTCTAGTTTTCTTGTATGATTGAAACATTTAAGGAAACAACATCTTAGACGCATATTAAAACCCTAGAGCCATCTAGAATGTGATACAAATTAAGAAAAGAAGAGTCTTTGAGGAGAAATCAAGGTGGAAAAAATAAGATGAGATGATTAACAATTTCATGGAGAGCTAAAAATCTTGGTGAAGTTAGGAAGGAACTCAACTGGATTTGGTGATTTCAACGCTTTTTGATTCATTGATTTTGATTTCATGTTTTAAACAATTCAATGGTTTAAGACTTCATTTTCATAGAGTTGTTTTGAGATTGATTTAACTTTTATTAAATTTTTCACAAAATCAGTCACCTTTTTTTTTTCCTATCGATTGATTGAAGTATTTGTTTAGGATTTAATCTCATTTATTTATGTTTATTGGTGTGATTTATTACTGCTTTATGTTTGAGTATATGGTTGTTTTTGAATCTGTTTTTAATAAACAAAAGTGTGTTTGCTATAGCAGGAGGATTAACCATTAGAATTACAATTGAATAAATCGGTTTAAATGACATATTTTCCAGTTAGAGAAACTAGGTTGAACATCTCTAATTGCGTTATAAAAAAAAATGAATCATTGATGTTGAATGATCTAATCCAACTAAGGGAATTCCAAAGCTTCACTCTCTAAAACTTGATTTTAACTTCATTCCAATAAATACTTTCTTTCAATCTTTCAAACTCGGTCATTTAAGTATTTTTTACTATCTCCCTATGGAATCGACACCCTATAGCTATGTTGCAATTACCGTGTTATTTTTTGGACGTAATCAACTATTTATACTACTAGTTCTAGACCTAGAACTATTTACCTGCTAAACCAACTTCTAGTAAAGGACATTTTGAACAAAGTAATACTTAAAAGAATTATTGTGTTGTGGAGGTTGTGCTAAACCCACCAACAGGACCACTCAACCCACCAACGGCTGACCAACGCTATTCAGGGGGCAATTTTAGGGCTGGCCAATGTTTTTACTACTCAACACAATATATATATATTACATGATCTTTTAATTAAAAAGTGACGTTACATGTTACCTTACAAGAAGAATTTTACACAGCATGCTAACGGATAAAAGGATATCTTGCTTTCCATCTCTCTTGGTTCCTGATTATTACACAACAACATAGTTTTTATTATAGTCATACATAGCACTCTGAAAGAGAACTCTAAATTAATTTTAAGGTGCAATATGTGACTTAAAATATAAAATAAAATAGCGTGTGAGCTTTAAATAAAAAAAGTGATATAGCATTCCACTTTTCGTTCACATTGCTGAATAACAAAAAATTAACGAAAGCACGTGACAAGAAATTTGACAAAACCAATAAATTTCAAAAACAACTCACTTTCATATTCTGACTTCTGTAGTAAATATCTGATGCATTTCCCTAGTTAAACCTTAATCTTCTACTTGAACCTTATCCAAATTTAAGTGAAAGTAAGAAGTTGTCTATAATCTTTTTCTTAGAATTACCAAATACTGCATATTGAACATTCTGTAATCATTTGTTAGATTTGGGGGATATTGGATTAAATGCTGCATAAATTTGTAAAATATGCAACATGGCTAAATTGGTCAAATTTCATTCCAACAAACATCTGTTTCATTGGTTTACTTAATCCATAACTCACAAGCATCTTTAAAATAAAGAAGCTCTCAACAGTACAAAAATTCATAATTGAAATTGTTAATTGCTCACAATAATGTTTATGTTGAGGAAAAGAACCAGCAATTGTTCAACAATGGTGTCGGCATTAAGAAACTGCAGTTATGACTTTGAGCTAATCTTTCTTCATTCTCATACGTGTAAGAGAAGGTAATTTAATAAAACCTTAATCTTCATCCATGAGTCCGACTTATAAAGCTTAAAATCAACAAAATATCGGTGCAAAATCGCCTATAATCAACCAAAATATCGGAAATAGCCGGAAATCAACAGAGAGAAATTCATTATGTAAACCTTCGATGTCTTTAAAATGGCTCATGGTTATTAAACTTAGTGTACATTAAGTTTGACAGCCCCCTCACAATAGTGGAGTTCGCTTCTAGCCCCCCTTCAATAGTAGGGGTCTGCTTTTAAAATGAAGCGGGCCTCTCACTATTGTGAGGGGGATGTACACCATGTGTACAAAGGGTTTAACCCTTTTTTGTTTTAGACTCAAAATCATGGGTTTGGTATTTTCAAGCGAGCACAAGTTTCAAGGCTATAAAAGGATATAAATAGAGCAAATCTAGGTCAAGAAAAATCACCACATAATAGAGAATCATAGAGAACAGTAAAAGGTGAGCAAATCTAGGTCAAGAAAAATCACCACATAATAGAGAATCATAGAGAACAGTAAAAGGAGTTCTTCACCATCCTCCATTTTTCTTGAGAATGAAGAAAGTGCAATTCCAAGATCTTGAAGATATTCATCTTTAAGGGTTTTATTCTGCTCTCCAACCAAATCATCCGAATTGAGAATTCACCCAAATTTTTGTATTTATTTAATCCAATCATGTCTAGCTAAACCCTTTGCGGCTAAAATTAACTATGAAACCTCGTGATTTAAGTTAATTCGAAGTTGCTTATTTTTGTTTAATTTTGTTAATGAGTTGAATGTTTATTATTCTTATCCCTTTTATGCTTAATCACCATCAGAACTTATTTGCGAATTATATTGCTTCCAAAAGATTCAATATAAATTAGTACATAATAATAATCAATATAAAATCTTATAACTGATATACATATCTTTTTGCTCTATGAAACCATATGTGATGATTTCGTGCATTATTGCATTCTCATGTGTTCGAAATTTAATTAAAAATAATTTAGGTACGCAAATCCTACTTTCTCTTGAAAAGAATGGATCCAATTTTACTGTTCATTACCGGGTCATTGTGTTCACATTTGGCTGGTTTGGAACTGGTTTGACACTATTCACCAAAACTTCCTAAAAGAAGCCGTGTACCTATTTGAAACCTTCTCTCACACGCAAAATTGAATTCGTTTCAGTCTTTCCTCATCCAAAAACTCACTTCCAATTTCCAATTCATACGAGGAAAAAAGGATTTGGACATTTGCCCTATTCTTTGCCTCTTGTTTCTGTGTATACGAATTATTTCTTGGCTATTTCGGGATAAAGGTGTTGGTGTTGTGGTGGGAGGAGGAGGGGGATATAGAGCATAGAGTAGCGAAGAGACGAGATGGCATTTGTTTGGAGTTAGGATGGAGGTGGAATTGACGGGTCAAAGGTGGTGGATCCGACTATGATGTTGGTTGATATAGGTCGACTGAAAGATGAAATATGTAAATGGCGTGTTATGCGGGTAGGGGAAAGATGGTGGTGGTGTGTTAGGCTAAGGTCTATGATGAGTGTATTTTACTAATTTCTACGAGTTTTAGAGCGCTTTAATGTGTATTTTGATGTTGTGATATATGTTGATTAAATTGAAGGAAATAAACTCATGTTTGGTACATATTTTTGGAAAAAGAATGTATTTTTACTGTTGATGTGATGGGGAATATGTGGTTGAAAAGGAAAAAAAAAGTTATTGATATGATGTAAAATATTATTTTATTGAAGAATGTGTGGTTGAAAATGAGTAGAAGAATGAAAATGAAAAAAAATTATGTGGCTCAAACAGGGTCTAAACAAAAGTTGGCAAAATTGGAGAAGAGAGCTAAATTGTAAGAGATCCAAAGTTTGGAGGCTAAAGTACAAATACTCAAAAGTTGTGTTGGACCTCACAATGAAGATTCGAGAGTGTTATAAGTCAATTGGATGAAGAGAGAAGTCAAATGGATGAAATATAGACAAAGTATGATCACACATCAATTTTCAACCAAAAACGTTATGCTTCAAATTTTTAGTCTTGTATTAAGACTCATTTTTGATATAGAGAATGCTCGAATTGGAAAATGATATCTGAAGTAAAGTTGGAGCCCTTTGAGTTATCTTTCCAACGCATATTGAATCTCTCAATCGGACTGAATGATGCACAGTACTGAATTTCCATCCGAAATTGGGAGTCGCAATGTCGCCGTTGCTGAAATTCAACAGCAATTGGGTGCCGCAGTACCACGATTGTGGAGCCGAGATGCTACTGGGCGAGAAAAAGGGTTAAGATTTTTTTGGACTCTTTTCTTGGCCTAACACGACTTCAACTCTTCCAAGACTTCAAAAGACTATAAATACAACCCTTAAAACCTAATTCTAGGGAGAGAACAGTTCAAGAGATAATGGAGAATTCAACACAATTCTTTAAGAAGGTAAAGAGGAAAAATATCAAGATATTCAAGAACAAGACAAAGAAGAAGAACAAGAGAAGAAATTGAAAATCTACATCCTATTTTTTCTAATCTCTTCCCTGTGTCTTTTTATATGAATTTTAGTATTTTCATAGATTACATCATGAGCTAAATTTATTACATAGGGTTTGATTGTAGCAAAAAACTTGAGAACATGTATTGATTAATTTTAGTTATTTCTATTAGATTTTTCACATGTATTTATTTGTATTATGATTTTAATACTTTCAATTAATTGGACACTAATTGAATGATTTGATGTTAGCCAATTTCGACACTCGAGAGAGGGGAGTTTATGCGTGATCATAAGAATAACACAACATAGAAAATTATAAATTACGAGAGAAAGTATAATTCCTTTGAAGCATGTTCCATTTAATGATTATGAACGTAATAAATTCTATATTTTAATTCAGAATAGAGATATTGGAATTAAAATATATGAATAGTTTTTACTCGGCACTCGAGAGAATGAGCGAAATTACGTTAGGGTTTTTGCTTATAAACTTTGAAAAATTGCTTAGAAATAATTATATAATTGAGAATCATATTTGATAATTTGGTGAAATCATAGCCTTAGAATTTCTCACTTGATTATTTTTGTAACTTGCATTTATTTGTTGAATTCGTCGCCATATTAGTTTTAAAAAATTGATTATAACATTCATTCATCTAGATAAAATAGAGGCTATATAATTATAATACTTAATAGAAATTTGAATTACAATCAATGTGGGTTCGATACTCTAACTTCATTATTATATTATAAAACTTGACATCGTACACTTGCGGTATAAATCACATTATAGAAAACCCGTGACAAGTTTTTGGCACCGCAACCGAGTATTGTTTCATTTGATTTCTATTGATATTATTACCAATTAGCTTTTATTTTAATTTAGATTTTTATTTTTTTCATTTATTTTCTTTCTATCTCTAATAGTTCTTTGGTTGTTATTTTCAACTGTGTATGTGAAAAGCGAGGAATCATAAATTATTACTTGTTGATCCTAAACCAGAATGCACATTCCCCTTTTTAGGGGTATACAGAGAAACGAACGTGAAGCAATGGCAGAACAAGAAAGAAGAGCAGCCAATGAAAATAATCAACAACGGGTTATTCAGGACTACGTCAGGCCAGTGGTCCATAAAAACTATTCTGGTATCGTGCGCCCGGCCATTGCCTCAAATAATTTCAGACTAAAGCCATGATTGATATACATGGTACAGCAGAACCAGTTTGAAGGATCTCCAACAGAAGACCGAAATGTCCATCTGGGCTCTTTTCTGAACATTTGTAATACAATGAAGATGAATGGAGTTACTGATGAGGCAATTAGACTATCTCTTTTCATTTTCCTTAAGGGATAAAGTTAAGGCTTGGTTCCCGTCACAATTGTATGGTTCTATTACTATTTGGGATGACTTAGCTCAGAAATTCCTCACCAAATACTTCTTACCTTCCGAGTCAGCTCAACTTAGGAGCGAAATTAGTCAATTCAGACAATCTGACTTCAAGCCATTTTATGAAGCATGGGAAAGATTAGACCTACTTAGAAGGTGTCCTCAACATGATTTTCAAAATTGGATGCAGATTGAGATCTTCCACAACAAGTTAAATGGGCAAACAAGAACCATAGTGAATGCAGCTGCAGGGGTATTTATTGGCTAAAACAACAAATGCTGTATATGCCCTATTGGATGACATAGCTACAAACAATTATCAATAGTCGAGTTAGAGATCAAGCGTAAAGAGAGTAGTGGGTCTACATGAATTGGATCCTATCACTGCACTAGCAACTCAGGTTTTATCACTTACTAATCAGATAGCTAGACTTACTACTCAGAGTAATCAACAGAAGACAGATTCTGTTATGGCTGCTTCTGTAGCACATTAGGAAACAGAAATAACAAATAAGCGGGCTCATTATTTCAATAGTAGGAATTACAATCAGAGATGAAACTACTCTTCTAATCATAACCATCCAGGGCTTCAAAATCACGAGAATCTATCATATGGTAATAACAAAAATGTACTTCAACCTCCTCCCAGGTTCAACACTCAACAATCAGAAGGGAAAACATATTTAGAAGACCTCCTGGGAATTTTTATTTCTGAGACGAGATTGCGATTCAACAAAGATGAATCACGTTTGGATAATATCGAGACTTTTGTGACCAATATAGGAGCTACAATGAAGAATCTTGAAGTTCAAATTGGTCAGTTGGCTACATCAATGAAGTCTCATAACAAGGGAAGTTTCCAAGTGATACAGAGGTCAATTCAAAGGAACACTGCAAAGCTATTACCTTAAGGAGTGGCAAGGAAGTTGAAGAGAACATGCCTATAGTGTCATCAACCTTTACACCTGATCAGAGCGAAGAACAGATAGTTGCAGAACATGAGAATCAGATCGACAAAACAAAGAAGGATTACAAGCCTAATTCTATATCATTCCTTGATAACCCACCAATCATCAAGCCAACACTTCCATTTCCATAGAGATTCCAGAAGAAGTTTGATGCACAATTTGCCAGGTTCTTGGATATTTTCAAGAAAATTCATATTAATATCCCATTTGTAGATGCTTTGGAATAGATGTCAAACTACGCTAAGTTCATAAAAGAGGTAATGTCAAAGAAGAGAAAGTTGAAAGAATATGAGACAGTGAAATTGACAAAAGAATGTAGTGCTATTCTTCAAAAGAAGCTCCCTAAAAACAAAGATCCAGGTAGCTTTACTATTCCATACACCATTGGATGCTCCTCTTTTGATAAAGACCTTTGTGACCTTGGAGCAAACATCAACTTAATACCCTTGTCAGTTTTCAAGAAGTTAGGCCTCGAGGAGGTAAAACTAACAACAATTACTCTACAACTAGCTGACATGTCCCTCACATACCCACGAGAGATTATTGAAGACATTTTAGTAAATGTTGATAAATTTATCTTCCCAACTGATTTCGTAGTATTGGATACAGAAGAAGATCAAGAGATTCCATTGATTTTAGGTAGGCCATTCTTAACAACTAGAAGAGCCATAATCGATGTACAAGGAGGGTAGCTGACATTGAGAGTGAATGAAGAAGATGTGATGTTCAATATCTGCTAAGCAATGAGATTTTCGGATGACAACAATACTTGCCGTAGAATTGACTTCATTGTCATAAAGGAAGAGAAAGTATTCGTTGAGGCTCCCCTGGAGTATTGCATGATGTTTGGTGCAACAAATGATGACATTGACACTTCTGAAGGTTATACAGGAAACAAGGAATTAGTTGATTGCATATTGGCTTTTAAATCGTCGTCAGATGAAGATAATCCATCACATAGTGAATATAATTAGCATGTAGTAGGTTCAGATGACAGCAAGAGTAATGAAAGCAATAAATGTAAATTGAAGCAACTTCCAGACCACCTTCGATATGCGTTCTTGGAGGAAAATTCTACAAATCCTGTGATAATTTCTTCCCCATTCACCAAGGATGAAGAATACAAATTACTGAAAGTGTTGAGAGAACACAAAGCTACTTTGGGTTGGCCTATAGCTAATATTAAGGGGATAAATCCTACAGTTTACATGCACAAAATTCTCATGGAAGACTCTTACAAACCGGCTATTGAACATAAAAAAAGATTGAATCCAACTACGAAAAATGTGGTGAGAGAAGAGACACTAAAGCTACTGAAGGCAGGGATCATATTTGCTATTTCAGATAGTGCATGTGTTAGTTCAGTATAGGTGGTACCAAAGAAAGGTGGAATGACAGTAGTCAAGAATGTAAACAACGAGCTGATTCTTACAAGAACAGTGACTGGTTGGAGGGTTTGCATTGGTTACAGAAAGTTGAACAAAGCAACTAGAAAAGATCATTGTCCACTTCCATTCATTGATAAAATATTGGACAGATTAGCATGCTACTTTCACTATTGTTTTCTTGATGGTTATTCTGGCTACAATCAAATTGCAATAGCACCATAGGATCAGGTGAAGACGACATTTACTTGCCCATATGGCACTTTTGCCAATAAACGGATGCCATTTGGATTATGCAATGCTCCATCCACTTTTTCAGAGATGGTAGAGGTATTTATGGATGATTTTTCTATTTTTGGTACTTTTTTTGATAATTACCTCACAATCTCTCTTTAGTATTGCAACACTATAAATAAAAGAACTTAGTTCTTAACTCGGAGAAGTGTCATTTCTCGGTATAAGACGAAATTGTGCTAGGCCACCATGTTTCAGCAAAGGGACCGAAAGTTGACAGAGCTAAAATAGATACAATAGGACGGCTACCACCATCCACTAATGTCAAAGGAATTCAAAATTTCTTGGAGGTTTATTAAAGATTTCTCAAAAATAGCTAAACCATTTTGCAACCTTCTGAAAAAAGATACAACATTTGTCTTTGATGATGACCGTCTCAGGGAATTTGAAACAATAAATGAGAAATTGGTTACAACTCCCGTTATGATAGTGCCAAATTGGTGTCAACCATTTGAAGTAATGTGTGGTGCCGTGATTATGAGGTAGAGCAGTTTTGGGACAAATGAGTGAAAAGATCTTCCGAACAATATGCTAGTAAAATCTTGAATGGAGCTCAATTGAATTACACCACAACAGAAAAAGAGATGTTAGCAATTGTCTTTGCTTGTGACAAATTTAGATGTCATATCATTGGCATCAAAGTATTTATCTACACAGATCATCCAACAATCTGATATCTATTTGAAAAGAAAGATGCTAAGCGTTGCTTAATTTGGTGGATTTTGTTGTTTTAAGAGTTTGCTGTGGAAATTCGGGATAAGAAAGGCAGTGAGAATGTAGTTGCTGATCATCTTTCGCGGTTGGAGAATGAAGAGGTGATAGATAACAATCAGATTTAAGAAACTTTTCCTGACGAGCTTCTGTTAGTAGTTTCATTAAGAATCCCATGGTATGATGATTTTGTTAACTACTTGGCTTGTGGAAGGATGCACTTTACTTGAATTCTGACCAAAAGAAGAAATTCTTACATGACGTCAAATCATATCTATGGGACGATTCACTTCTCTTCAGAAAATGCACGGATATGATGATTAGGAGGTGTCCCTATGGAGAAAACAAAATCAATTATGGAGCATTGTCATTCCTCACCTTATGGAGGTCATTTCGGTCCTACACATACTATTTCTAAAGTATTACAGTTGGGATTCTATTGGCCAAATCTTTTCAAGGACTGCTACGCCTTTATGAAGACATATGACCATTTTCAGGTATATAGCCTTCTTGCAGTAGACTATGTCTCCAAATGGTTGAGGCCATTACTACACCAACCAATGATGCAAAGGTAGTTTTGAAGTCTCTACAGAAAAACATCTTCACTCAATTTGGTACGCCAGGGCAATAGTAAGTGATGAGAGTACACATTTCTGTAACAAACTTATCAATTCCCTTTTGGTTAAATACAATGTCGGCCCAAACTAGCACTTGGTTATCATCCTCAATCCAATAGACAAGCAGAAATCTCCAACAGGGAGATTAAACAAATATTGGAGAAGACTGTGAACACCAACCTCAAAGACTAGGCTCATAAACTTCATGAAGCACTATGGGTATATCGAACAACTTTCAAAATGCCAATTGGAATGTCACCTTACCATTTGGTATTTGGAAATGCATGTCACCTACCAATTGAATTAGAGCATCGAGCCTATTGGGCTGTGAAGAAGTTGAATCTGGATATGTAATTAGCGGGTACACAACGCTTGTTTCAACTCGACGAGCTTGATGAACTTCAGAACGAAGCATATTAGAATGCGACGATATATAAGGAGTGAACAAAGTTGTGGCACAACAAGAGGTTTTTCTAGGCTAGCTTGGATCGTGGTGTTCAGGACCAATCATGGTCTATAGGGTGTTTCCTTATGGTTCAGTAGAATTGGTAAACAGAGATAGATCTATATTTCAGACAAGCGATCAACAACTCAAACATACGGTGAAGAAGATCGAGATGTGGAAGAAATTGCCCTTGGAGAATCAACATAGATCCACATCATCGTCAAGCTAATGATGTTAAAGAAGCGTTTCCTGGGAAGCAACCCAAACTTTCTTCCCTTTTATATGTTTTGTTTTCGAGTTATATGATAGTTTAGTTTATTTTACAGTTCATTTAGGAATCATCATCCATATTCCATTTTCCCCTAGGTCATTGATTAATTAAGTTGGTTATTAGATATTTGAGATAAGTAACCCATGTTCCATATATTTAATATCTAAAATTTGATTTTTTAGGAATATGACGACGCGAAACACTCAAACCAACATTAACAAGGAAAAAATGGATAAATCTCAAGTTTTGGGGGAGAAGTATGACAAACATCTATCAAATCTGGCATTATAAGCACCAAAACGTCATAGGCAATGCAGATAATTAAGGGAAGTCCTCCTTACTTTTCTTTAATTTTACATTGAGGAAAATGTTCAATTTAAGTTTGGGGTGTATTATAAATTATTTAATTACCTAGTATTTAATTTTTAATTATTTTGTGCCTGCTATTTATTTTTTTATTATTTTGTGTGATTTATGTGCATGTTTAAAAAATAAAATAATAATAAT
>CAIGRB010075142.1:53633-74855 GCA_903798255.1 Fraxinus quadrangulata
AGCATATTCTAAATTTATAGATACTTTTCAAATAATAGAATATGCTCTTTATAAATAGAGAGTTTCTTGAAAATGTTTTTAGTTGAGAAATTGATATATAATTATATATATTTTTAAATTAAAAATAATAATTTTAACCTGACTTTTTTTAAAAATAGTTATAACTTGATTTATGAAATTGGATTTTTGAATGTAGGTGTGGGTGTAATTTCGACTATGATCTTTATAGATTCAGTTTTTGTTTGAGCCACATTAAATTTTTTATTCTTATTCATTTACTCATTTTTAATCACACATTTTTCAATAAAATAATATTTTCTATCACATCAATAACTTTTCCTTATTTTTCAACCACACACTCTCCATCAATATACTATTTCAAAATACATTTTTTCAAAATAATATGGCTCAAACATATCATTAGTTCTGCATATCGAAATATAAATTTTAGTGTGATTGTAGGGAATTAATTTGGAGAGAGAAATGTTAAACCCCTGTTAGATGCACCTTAAAATGGAAATAATGCATTTTTTGGATGATGTAATGATGAATATGTGGTTGAAAAAAAAAAGTTATTGATGTGATGGAAAATATTATTTTATTGAAGAATGTGAGGTTGAAAATGAGTAGAAGAATGAAAATAAAAATTATAATGTGGCTCAAACATGGGCTAAGTATTAATCCATTCATTTTCTTCCCCATATTTCACTCCCTTTTAATTGGTTGCAAACCAAATTACTTACAAAAAGATAATTACACTAAAATGACCAAAACTTTAGATAAATAAAACTTGTTTTAAAGTTTGAGGATAAAAGTGTCAAATCACTTAATATTTCTTTCACGTAGTTTTAATGTCTATATTAATAGTTTCCATCACGTGAGGACTTAGATTCACAGTCCTAAAAAGTTGGGGGGCTCAAAACTTAATATATAAAGAATGAGGACTCATAATTACACTACGTGAAAGATGGAGAATGTAGCTCTCATTTCCATGAAGTTTTATTTGGTAGGATATTTATAAAAAAATTTTAATATTGCCGACGTCTCAACCCTGGTCCCAGAGGTTTTATCCACCCTGCCACATATTATTGATGCAAAATATCCAAGTCGTCATCGGTGCATCAGCGACCCAGATTCGTCCACGTTTCCACATGGTTGTTGCTTTCAGTTATTACTAGCCAGAATATTTTGAGCCAACCAATATGGATAAATATTTATGGGTACGTTTGTCACCAAGATAACATGATACAAATATCATGATTGGATGGGCTTAAAAGTGAATTAAATTACTTATTTCGTCAAATATTATTTTTAAAGCTATTTTTGATTAATAAGATAAAATTACTTGACAAACATGCTCTATATTGTCCTTTGTGGATTGTAACAACTAATTTTAATATTTTATCTACTAGTATTACATTATGTGAATTTTGATACAATATAATTAATATGATTGATAGAATTGATCTCATGCTATTAGTGGGTATGAATTATCTTATTCATCTGCTGATGTGATGTTGTCACGTTAATGATGGACATTTGTTATCGTGCTTATTGTGGATAAGAGGTTAACTCTGCTATCTTTGATTCGATATGTGATTTCTTTGAGGTTCTAGCAAAAAATTGTTGAAGAATTTTGTGTGATTCATGTTGCTACAGTGTATCAGGTCTGTGATAGTGGCTGATTTTTGAATCTATAGAAATTCAATAAGCTCTTGGTTATTTTTTATTTTTTTTGTTAGGATTTACGATTTAAGATCTTGTAGAAGATCGATGATTAAGTCTGGGTCTGATTGAGTCTCTCATAACCTGAACTCTCTTTAGAAGGTTTCTGTTGTGCTTAGTGATTGTGCTAATACTAGAGTCCCCATATTAGGCATTTGATGAATTGGGTGAATATTTTTGGGTGTTCCTTTAATTTTTTGCTTTGCGGTTGTATTTCATTGTTTTATCGTTTTTATATTTTCGGGTTAAAAAACCCAACATTACCAAACAAGCTTTATTAGAATTATCAATTACAAAACACACACCATATTTATTTGACCAAAATTTGGTTTTGGGCTATAAAATCATTTACCTAAAATTTAGTAACAAATCATTCTCTTGCTATAAAATACTATATTGACTATTGAGTATGTCCAATAATATTCAATTTACGTTATGTGTACGTCTACTTTTTTAACTTGATCTTTAGACTTTAGGGACCTTTTGTATCGTCTATTTTGTTGGTACCAAACCATACAAAATCTGAAAGTCAAATGAACCCATCATCAAAATTTGAACCCGTCTGGAATGCGACTTTGTAAACAAGTTAACAATCTGCAAAGTGGAAGAAACAAAAGGCAACGTAATAGTGCCAAGTTGATGATGATACCGAGTGACATGACAATCAATTTCAATATGTTTGGTCCTCTCATGAAATGCTGAATTGTGCATAATTCAAATAGTACTCTTATTGTTTTATCTTAATGAATTGTGCACAATAGAGTAGGTTGACGAATAAATACATCCATATCCGCAAGAAAATAATGTAATCAAACTTTCTCACAAGTAGTAGAAGCCATGGTATTATACTCTGCTTCTGTGAAAGATGTAGAAACAATATCTTACTTCTTGCTCTTTCAAGAAATTTTCCAAGAAAGATACATAAGCTAGTGATAGACCATCAAAGAAGAATATCGAGCATTAAGCTTAAAAGGTGTATCAAGAGTCTTGTTATTAGTAAGATGAGCACTTTCAAATAAATCAACTATGTACTTAGAATTGAAAAAAGATAACCTTTCGGATAAGAAGCAACTTCAATACCCAAAAATTAACAGAGTGAACCCAAATATTTCATTGCTAAATAACGAGCTAACTCTGACTTTAGTGCTGCAATCCTATCAGTATTATCACCAATAATAATCATGTCATCAATATATAAAGAGAGCCAAAAAAAAAAAAAAAAAAACGACTTCTTGTTGTACAAATGTGAAAAAAAAATTGAATCACGAAGGCTCGGACTGTAACCAAGTGAAGTAATCAAAATAGAAAACTTCTCAAATCAAGCTCAAAGTGCTTGTTTGAGACCATTGAGAGCTTTTCAAAGTTTACAAATTTCACCAGGTTGATGAAAAATACAAGGAGGGAAAATCATAGAGACTCATTCCTATAGATCTCCATTCAAGACAGCATTTTTAACAACTACATGAGATATACAACATTGATGAATAAAGATGATTGGAATAAAGGTATGAATTGTATCATTTTTGCAACAAGTGCAAAAGTGTCTTTATAATCCATACAATACTTCTAAGAATATCCCTTAACAACTAACCTTTCAACAGTTCCATCCGAGTTGATTTTATAGATCAACAATAACTAATTGCCCATTTTCCTGGCAGTAGAAATACCAAGTCCCAAATTCATGTCTAATGCAGAGCAGTAAGTTCCTTAGCCATATCCTCTCACCAAAGTGGTTCACAAACTGCCTGCATAGAACAAAGGCTCAGAAAGATAATGAATAGAAGTTAAAAATGAAATGAAAAAACTAGAATAATAAGAGTAAGCAAAATTTGGTAATTGAGTGGACTTGCGAGTATATGTAGAGTAATGAAAAGAAAGAGCCGCAGTTTGAGGAGGTGATTGGGCAGTCATAGGAGGAGATGGATCAACTGATGTATTAGGATCCAAAGTACTAGTATCTATACAACAATCTATGGAAACCCTGCAAGAATCATGATCTGAAGTGGGAGTAGATATGTGTGAACAAGGGATGGGACGATATCAGTATCAAGAGCGAAAAGATAAATGTGGAAATAATCACACTTAGTCATATTGTGAGAACTAACATGAATAGAAAAGAAAGGTATATATATTTAAGAAACATAACATGACGAGAGATATAATTTTTGACTAATTGGATTAAAATAACGATATCCCTTTTACGATGCACTATAACCTAGAAAGACATAAATAGTAGACTTAAAGGATAATTTAATACGCTCGACATGAGGTCGAAAGACAAAAACAGGTAGAGCTAAAGGCACACAAGGACAAATAATTAGGAGCATATTCATAAAACTTCTTAGAAAGAGATAAACTTGAATTGTGTGAGGTTGGGATCCTATTAATCAAATGAGCAGAAGTAAGAATTGCTTCTCCTCAAAATTCACTAAGAGTAGAAGTAGAGAGTAAAAGAGCACAAGTCGTCTCAATAAGATGTCTATGTTTCCTTTCAGGAACAACATTCTGTTTAGGATTATCTATACAAGCAGTTGATTGAATTGTTCCATCAAAAGCAAGCAAATCAGAAAAAGCATTAGAGGTATGCTCTCCGCCCAAATTACGTCGAAAACACTTGATAATAGCAGAATGTTGAGTTATATTATAAATACAAAAGTCAGAGCGATGTTTCTTAAGAAAAAATTCCAACGGTAACGAGCGTAATCATCAATAACATAATATTGTGAAACCTTTTTAGTGGTAGCCAGAGAGGGTCCTCATATATTAGAACAAAAAAGATCAAATGAGGCAATGGAAAATGAAAATACTTCTACTAAAATGTAATACAGAAAGCTTTGCCAATTTTCAACCTTTGCAATCATAAATATAATGAGCTTTTAAATTTCCTAATCCTCCTATAGAAATTAAGAACTGTAAATGAGATATTTAAACATGACCAAGGCGACAATGTTATAAATATAAAATAAATTAAATGACTCAAATGAAAAGATGACAAAATAACATTAGAATTTACAATTTCTTGTACTTTAAGTCGATCCAAAATATAGAGTCCCCTTACCTACAATTAGTCCCAATCAACTTCTGGGATTACGGGTCCTGCACGTACCAAGTGGAAGTAGAAAAATAGACTAAATATTCAAATTCACAAATTGACAAATAGAAACAAAATTTAAGTTAAAACTAGGAATATGGTAGACATTATGGAGAGACCGAAAATGTGAATCAATACAACTAACACCATTTATAGTCATACGAGAACCATTAGTAGTCATAACTGACACAAAAGACTTGGGAGATAATGAAATAAAAGATGATAAATTAGGCGACAAATGATGGAAAGCCCAAAATCTAAGACCCACAAAGAGGCTGATATTCTGAATAATTAGAGGATGACAAACCTATATGAGTGACATATATTGCATGTGGCTGTGTTGTAAGAAACTTCTAAAACTGTTCAAACATGAGGTGGATCCAATGATAGTGCAGCCACTGCATATTCGGATGATGTGATTTGTTTCCAAACTTGTGTGGTAGAAGAACCTTCCATTGCTGCTGTTTTTGTTGGAGCCACTACTATTGTTGTCATTGTTGGGGGTGTTGCTCTTTAGCTTTATTCAACAATAAAGAACATTGTCCCTTCCAATGACAATTCTCCTTATGAAAATGATATTTATCATGAGCAACATTCAAAACCAATCTACCTTGATTATTGGCATGTGATATCTGAGATGTTGCGAAGACATATATAGTAGATGGTAGATCAATCCCCTTGTATGTATGAGATTTGAGGTATATCTCCTTAGCCAACAATTTACTAAACATAGATTCTACATAAGGAAGATGACCATGATGCAAGATTGTCCTATGAAGTCTCTTAAAATCATCACATAGGACCATAAAAAAATGTACTAGACATTGTTCCTTCCTTCGGGCGATATAAGGAGAAAATATCTATAAATTTGCCAATTTTATGATTGCCAATTGATCCTATAAATCTGTCATAGTAGGATAAAACTCCTAAACACTCATACTTTTCTGTTAAAAGGTACGGATATCTGTCCCTAATTGATTCAATTTTGCAAAATTAGATTGCATGTGCAGTCTAGCCAAATGCTTCCAAACTTTCTTAGTAGTATCATACTTAGCCAATTGTGTGTGTATCGACGGAACAATACAATTATTAATCCAAGTAATAATATTCGAACTATCATATTTCCAAGTATCTAAGAACTCCATTTAATGATAATCTTATTATTATTAGGTTTAACAGAAGTGCTTGAAACATAATCCACATCTTTTTGCCCTTTAAAAAAAAATCCTCATCACATAAATCCATTAAGAATAATTTTTTCCATTTGACTGCACACTAATTGAGTGAAGAAAATCATCCCGAATTGCGTCCATTGCAAAATAAACAAATAAATACCAACATGAAAAACACAAAAAATGAAGATGTGAAATCAAACTAGAATCGAGAGAGAATTAACGGAAGCCAAAAATATTGTACAATTGCAAAAAAAAAAAAATTTAGGGTTTCGGCCCGAACCTTGGCAGGAGTTGTGGATGAGATATATTGTTCTTCAAAAAGATCAAAAATTTTATGAAATGATGGCTCTGATACCATATCAAATTAATCATACAAAATATAGAGAGAAAATCAAAAAGGAGATTAAGGTTTCTTGATTAATAGAATGATGAAAATACAAGATAAATAAGCTTTAAATAGTCCTACAAGCATATAAGAAAAATGACTAATCTAGTCTTAAGATACAACTAATATATTTAACAGTATGATCCGTGTGATATTATCTGATTCCTTTCATGATCAATTCACTGCATGGATATTTGATGTTATACTAAAAGGAGAGAGAGATGTTTTGCATGAGACATACATACATGTACGGGTCTTTCTAAAATTATGTTTGAATAGATACCAAGTTTTATTAATTTTTATCATGTGGCTGGCTACATTGCAAGAAATGAATGATTGTATCTATTAATATTAAAACCAAATTAAAAGTGGCAATTATTTTAAATTAGAATAATGTTATCTAACACCAATATAAGTTTTCACACTTGATATGTTCAATTTCAATGATTTTAAGATAATATATCATTTAATGCCATACAATTGCCATCTAAACGATGCTTGACACTAATAGTGTTAAATAACATTACTCTTTAAGTTAATTTGATTGGCAGTTTTAAAATGAAAATTCATGTCCTTTGATCATTGTGTCCATTGCATGTTTTGACTATGACGATTGAGAATTTTCAAATTGTGAATATATGTGCACATTCGTGTGTATTATTTGTTGAATTTTACATATTTTACCTATAGTATTATTAATGTACTCGTGTCAGTAAATTTAATATTCTTCATTCAAGTTATGATTTTTGCCAAATTATTTTATTTCTTTATATATTTCAAATTGGTATAAGGACATTGATGGAGAGTGCAAGTTGGGGTCTTTTAGATGCCCATAAATATTTTGTTTTCTGTGGGTCGTTGGTAAGTAACGATTATTAGTAATAGTAACCACTGCTGGTTATGTCTAGAAAAAATAGAGGGAAGCAATTTGCATCATGTCCTTTAACTATCTAAATAAGAATTGAAATCCTTGACCATGCAATAATGGATTCATTACTATGGCAAGTGAAATGTTATGATTTTTCATAAAACCACTTCACTAAAATGGTTTCTTTTCTCCAAAAGTGCATATGAGGTTTTCAATTAGAGTTCAAATGACTTGGATCTTTGCATCAATTGCAAACTGTTTTCAAAGATAGTTCCAAATAATATTGAATTATTATCGTATTGGGTAGCATATTAATTATTTTGCCGAACTCATATTGGCATGTACTGTCTTTTTTCTACATGTTTTGATTTGCAACTTGATTAACATGGTGCAATTCATGAATTGAATCTGGGTCTATGTACTGACCGTCATATGGCCAAATTAAAGTTAATTTGATCATTGTACATATTAGGTTGAATTATCCTTAAATATGAAAGTGTATGGACTTTCATATGATATTTGATATTCCTAGTCAATTAAAGGTTGACTTGAGGTAAAATAAAATTATTTATCTGGTAGAAAAACCTTCCATTGATGTTGTTGTTGGGGCCAATGTTGTTGCAGCTGTTGTTGGGGGTGCTGTTGTGTAGCTATATTCAACAATAGAGGATATTGTCCCGTCCAGTGACCCTTCTTCTTACAAAAACGATATTCATCATGTGTAACATTCGAAGGTTACCTACATTGATTATTGGCATGCAATCTCTGATTCCTTTCGTGATTAGTTTACTGTTTGGATGTCTGATGTTATATTAAAAGGAGAGTGCTAATTTGGTTTTAAAATATGGTGTTTTACACGAGACATAAATACATGTGTTGGTCTTTATAAACTTATGTCTGAATAGATACAAAGGGTTATTACCTTTTATCACATCGTTTCATCTCTAGAAATGAACGATTGTATCTATTAATATTTAAAACAAATTAAATGTGACGGTTATTTTAAGTTAGAATAATGCTATCTAGCACCAGCATAGATGATTGCACTTGACATGTTCAATTAAATGAATCATGTTACATTGTATTTAAATGAATTTATCATTTAATGCCAGGCAAATGTCATCTAAACTGGTGCTTGACAACAATGATGTTAAATAGCATTACCCTTTAAGTTAATTTGGTAGATAATTTCAAAATGAAAATGCATGTCTTTTGATCTTTGTGCCCGTTGCATATTTTGACAATGGCAATTCACAATTTTTGAATTGTGAATATGGGTACGCTCGTGTGCATTGTTTGTTGAATTTTACATATTATGCCTAAATCATTATTAATGTACATGTATTAATAAATTTGATACGCTTCACTTAAATGAGTATGATTTATGCCAAATCATTTTATTTCTTTATATATATCCACATTGGTATAAGGACATGGAATGAGAGTACAAGTTGGTATTAGGTTTTTAGTGTTGGCGATTCTATGGACAAAAAGACTAATTTGTAATGTGTTGTAAAAGTCAAGGACCTAGGGTGCAATTTTTACAAGTTGGGTTATGAGATCAAGAAGGTGGGTTCAACTGATCTTGAAGGTTACATGAATTAGATCAAGAAGTCTAGTGGAGTTGGCTAGACAGCATTGTACTGTAAATTTGTATTGTCTATAGTGGAGGTAACTTGCTTAGTCCTGAAGTTTTTACTCAGTTGAGTTTCTCCGTCATCAATATTGGTGTTATTTATTACTTTTTTATTACAAATTGCAGCAATTCAACTTAGGATAATTGGACCGTTTGTTTAACCATTTAGAAATAATTAAAAGTGACTTGTTGCTTGTTAATTGTATAATTCCGCATGTAAAGTCAAATTTAGTTAGTCAGCTACATAATTTCAATTGGTATCAGAGCCCAAATTCAATCCTTGACCTAATATTATCTACATTAGTAGTTCATTATCTATTCCGCCTTATTTTAATGACAATAATTATGCTTATTAAAAGGTTAGAATGATAGCTTTCCTAAAATCTATGGATGAGTGAATTTGGTTAAGTGCGGTTAATGGTTATACTACCCCTAGTTCTATGGTAATAATGAAGTTATTCCCACTCCCATTGTTAATTGAACTAGAGCAAACTTAGGTGAGTGTAACTAGAATAACAAAACTTTACATGCCCTATTTATGGCAGTGTCCCCTGAAGAATTTAGGAGAGTATCTATGTATGAGGTTGCTAAAAAAGTTTAAGATATTCTACAGACAGCACATAAGGGAACTTAGGTTGTTAAAAACTCTAAATTGTAGATGTTGACTACTAGGTTTGAAGAGATTAGGATGAAAGAGGACGAGATATTTGATGAATTCTATACGAGCTTAAATGACATAGTTAATTCTAGTTTCAACTTATGTGAAACAAATACCTGAGTAAAAAATTGTTAGAAAAATACTTAGATCCTTACTTGAGTGATTTATGTCTAAAATCACTACTATTGAGAAGAGTAAGGATATAGACTCTATTAAGGTGGAAAAGATTGTTGGATCTTTTTAAACTTATGAGTTGACATTAGCTAAACTCACAAACGGTAAGTTATTAGCCCTAAATGCTATGATGAATAGTCATAGAGAGTCCTCGGATTCAGATTCTCTTAATGAAGAGAAGTTAACTTACCTTGTTAAAAAATTTCAAAAAATGTTTAGGAATAAACATAAACATAAAGAGAGGCAGTGAGGTGATTCCAGTGACTCTAGAAGGCGATCTCAATATGTGAGATGTCATATCTGTCGAGGTTTTGACCATGTTAGGAGTAAGTACCCTAGCAGTAGGAGGAATTCAGATAAGGCTATAAATGCCACTCTCACTGATGATGATTCTAACTCGGACAATCGGAGTCAGAAATCTAGTCATGGGGAAAGTGAAAAATATATTGTCTTTACGACGAGAATTAAAAATAAATTTGATAAGGAGAATGAGAAGGCTGAGAGCATAAATAGTAGTGAGACTTCAAAAGAAGATTCTGATAGTGAGGAAGATTCTAATAGTGAGAGAGATATTCATGAGATTTATGATAGAATCTATGAGGAGAGCATTAAGATTAAAAAATAAAAATAAAGACTTAAGTACCAGAGTTACAGAACTTGAGTCGGAAAACGAGAAACTCGTAGCGTACATTCAGGAATCTACCTCTACCCTGAGTGAGTTGAAATCTATGAATGAATCTTTAGATACTCAAGTTAGGAATCTCATTAGTGAGTTTGAGAAGACCTCTAGGAGAGCTAATGAGCTGATAGTTGACAATAAAACCTTATAAATCCTGGTTAAAAATCTTCGAAGCGGCCTAGAGCATTATAAGTCTCAACTTCTTGTCTCTTCTAGTGGTTTTATAAAGCTAGATAACCTTTTAGGAATGGGTAAGTATGCTGGTAATAAGGGAGATTTATGATATAATAAAAATGATCATAATGTTGCTAGTATATTCAAGACCACATTTGTCTTTGGTACTGACCAACTTAAATCTGTGCCTAACACTGAACCTAAAAATAAGGGATATGTATGATAGAGGCATACTAGACAATGTAGGACACGCCAATCTAGGAATAAATATCAACGATCACATATCTTTGGTCATAGGTTTATCCCTACTTATTTTCATTGCGTTGAGTTAGGACACATAAAGCCTAAATGTCGTCATTTTTTGAACAAAAGTAGAAATCAAAACTTAAATAGAAATAAGAATCACGATTATATTGGTCAAATTGACTTCCTTACTAATCAGGTAAGTAAATTGATCAAGTTAATGACATGGATGACCGAAAATATTCCTGTCACTAGATAAATTTGGGTAAAAAATGTGATTTGAAAAAGTTTGAAATAAATCACGATACTCTTAAAAATAAGAGTGTTTACATATCTAACTGATTATATATTTTTGGTGCATGCTCGTATTTTATCATTGTGTGACATTTATGCATGCATCATATTTGTTTATTTATTTTCTAGGTAGAAAACTCATGCATATTTTTTATTTTTATTTTTTGTGTGTTTGATAATCTTTTGGTGTGTTTGGTGCATTCATGCTTTAAAATAATAATAAAAAATGGAAAATTAAAAAATAAAAATGTGGAAAAATTATTTACAAGCATAATATATAATATACTTGAATTTGTTTATTGTAATTAAGCATGTGTTTAATTGATGAGCTATAACATAATTTTCATTGCTGGTTTAGGTTATTATGGAGTACTTAGTATTGGTATCTTCATGTACTATCTACAATGTACACACTATGATATTGTTAGTGTGACTCAACTGCGTGTGTGATATTCGAGATGTCAATAACATGTTAGTAAAGTGATTTTGAACATAAATTGATCTTATTTATTAGACATAAGCTCAAGTTTATCCATGGTAAAAAAAGCTCAATATTTTATGTTCTTCTTTGAAGTCTATTTGACTCGAACAATTAAGCCTGCAAGATCAATTTTTGACGCACTTACAAAATCCCGAGAGTTCAGGATCGAAATAACGAACATAATAGATAACCATAGTTTGATATGAAAGATAAGATGTTTGATCTATTGTTTAAGTTTATAATAACGATCGACAATTCAAAACATTGCATTCACTCATGAACCAAGTGAATTCTATATATTCTTATTAAGGAAAGTTTAAAGCGAAAGTTGCATATTCTGATGCATTATTTTTAGTAGTATCCTTCCTCGTCTTCGTTGTTCTGAGTCGACTTTTTTCATTCAGTGGGGAATTGTTGGAATTTTTAAGGATTAGTTAATGATTAGAATATGTGAATTGAACATATTTTCAATAGGTGCATTGATTGAGTGTGACTCTTCACGAGCAAAATGTGCATAATAAAAAGACATGACTTTTTGATAGGATGCAATCTAGATCAGCAATCAAAAAATAGTGCGATTTAATGGTTAAAATTAATCTGTGACAAAAGATGCGATCATTGAAACGACACATTGAAATATATAAATAAGACCCTCATAATTCCATTTTCTACCCTTCAAATTAATTCCAAATAATTGATTTCTAATTCTTTGTTTCTCCTAAATCGGTCAAAATGATTTTTAAGTTTTGTGTTTGATATTTTGGTAATTGATATCACCCGATCTAAAAGAGTACGAACAAGATTTGGTTCATTTGAAAAAAAAATATTATTGTTGTATATTAATTTTGGAAAAAGCGTTGTATCTTAGGAGATTGATATTCGTTTGATCATGTTAGTACAAATGTAGAGACAAAGTTTATTTTAAAGAGATTTGTATTCGTATACCTTACTTCTCTTTATCTAATCTCATTAAATTTCTTTGATAAATGGAAACTCTATCCGACATTTTATGTCACTAAGTCGATATTACATCGTATTTACATGTGCACCCATATCCATAGTCATAGGTCCCCACCACCTCAAGCTGGCCATAAGCCCATCATCTCAAGATTACCACCACCACAAGATTCGTACACTGCAAGTCAACAACAAAAGCAAGTTCCCTATCATCTGCCAACCACGGCAAGCCCTCCATTTTCAATAGCTCCCATTGTTGAAATGCTCAAAGTCAAATCTGGACTAATTTGAACCGTACAAGACTTGAATTCAAAATTTTTCATAGTAATGTCAAGGAAAATTCTTGGTGTACATAATTTATATAAATATGGGTGTTCACACCCGTCACATGAGTGGGGGTAATCTCAATCCCAAATATTAGCAATTGATTTTATAATAACATGAAACTGGTTATTTCACTATAATTCATAATAATAAAGGTCTTGAATTATTTCAAAATCAGCACTTTTCTTACAAAGGACAATACTATTTTCCCATTAATGCCCATGAATAAGAAAATGCTCGATTAGAGAGTAATTTTTGGGATGCAATGGTGGTTATGTGATACGGTGGTGGGATAGAGGTAGAATTCATTGGTTTTGTTTTGTTTTTTTTTTTTTTCATTTGTCATTTTTTATTGTTTCTTAGTTATTTATGTTTGAGGTTAAAATTAGAATTTTAAATCAGTTCAATTCGTTAGTGGGGACTGTCGATACCAATTAATAAAGAATTGAGGACAACACCGCCAAGAAATGAAGGTTGAGGACACAACTACAAAATAAAGTAAAGGTTAGGGACAGTGGCTGCAAATTATCATTTTTTAAAAATGTAGATAATACAAGTCGTCGGTCAACTTTTCTCATCTGTGAACAAAACGTTGTCTGCACGAGCCAACTGCTTCTGCTACCGACTCACATCTCTCTCTCTCTGGCACACACAAGGATGTGTGTGTGCGCGCTCGTGTATTTTTGTGTGTGCACGGCTCACTGTGTGTGAGGCTGTGAACCAATGTCGGAAGGAAGTGATGGCTGAATATTTTGAAATGAAGTTTACTTTCTAGGATTTAGAGGTGTATTGATAGCCTGAGCTAGGATGGTTAAATTTGGAGTTTTGTGCACATTTTTTTTTTATGTATTTGAGGTTTCTTTCTGATGTGATATTCTGCTAAATCTTGTTCATTAATAAGCATCTGCTACTTAGATTTAATGCCTATCCATATATTCTAAATTTACTGAGGAAAAAAAGCAATTGAAGAAATGACTGGTGATCGGAGAAGTGGGATACATTTTAGCAGACTTTACTCATTTTCGTTAATGCGTTCCATTTTCAGAAATGAGCATAGCCAAATTGGGCAGAAAGGTTATTCGAGGGTTGTGTATTGCAATGATCCTAATAATCCAAAGCAGCTTCAGCTTAAGTATAGTAGTAATTATGTGTCTACGACGAAGTACACGGTGCTTAATTTTGTTCCCAAGTCGTTATTCGAGCAGTTTCGGAGGGTTGCAAACATTTATTTCCTTCTTGTAGCTCTTCTCTCGTTTAGTCCACTGGCACCTTATTCAGCTTCCAGTACCCTTGTTCCATTGTTGGTGATGATTTCAGCGACGATGATAAAGGAAGGGGTTGAAGATTGGAGGCGTATGAAGAAGGTTAGTAGTTTAATAGCATTGAATTCTTTGAATGCCTATTTTGCTCCAAGTTTTTTCTGTTGTTTTATATGCTTGTCGTTCTATATATGAAGTTGATTTTCAGTGTAATAATTTTTGTTTTACTAATCATCTGTGTGCTTTTCCAAACTTATATCTACGCAATATTTGGAATGATTAGTTCTGTATAGTACCAATAAAAATAGAAATACATTGTTTTACTCGCAGAGATCAACAGAATATCAAGTTTTCTCATTCTGTTCTCCAACAGTCACTGTCATAATCTTCAGTTTTGCATGGATTTATTAGTTAGAATTCAGGTTTATACTTCGCTGTTGTTTTTAGAATTCAGGTTTATACTTCGCTGTTGTTTTTCAAAATGGTATGGGATGAAGTTGATCAAGGGAATTCCTTTGCTTATTTCATTTTAATCTTATTGCACTAAAATCTTTTCAGGACATTGAGGCTAATAATCGGAAAGTGAAAGTTTATGGTAGAAATCATAATTTTGAAGAAACCAGGTGGAAAAAATTACAAGTTGGCGATCTTGTCAAGGTAGACAAGGATGAATATTTTCCTGCAGATCTGTTTCTGCTTTCGTCTAGCTATGAGGATGGGATTTGTTATGTTGAAACTACAAATCTAGATGGTGAGACTAATCTCAAGGTGAAGCATGCTTTAAACGCTACGGCTGGTCTGCATGATGACCATTCCTTTCTGCATTTCAAGGCATCGATCAAGTGTGAGGACCCAAATGAGGATCTTTATTCATTTGTTGGAACTCTTTGTTATGAAGGTCAGCAGCACCCACTTTCTCTACAACAGATTCTTTTAAGAGATTCTAAACTTCGGAATACAGGCTGTGTCTATGGTGTAGTTGTTTTTACTGGTCATGAAACAAAAGTTATGCAGAATGCTACAGATCCTCCTTCTAAGAGGAGTAAGATTGAGAGAAAGATGGATAAGATAATATATATCCTTTTTAGTACTTTGATTTTAATGTCATTTTTTGGTTCTATCTTTTTCGGCATTGAGACTAAGAATGACATTCGTGATGGGAAGTCAAAGAGGTGGTATCTCCGACCAGACAAACCAACTTTCTTATATGACCCAAAAAGAGCAGAACTGACTGCATTCTTTCATTTTTTGACTGGGTTTATGTTGTATGGATTTTTGCTACCAATATCATTGTACGTGTCCATTGAAATTGTAAAGGTTTTACAGAGTATATTCATTAATCAAGACCAAGATATGTATTATGAGGAAACTGATAAGCCAACACGTGCTCAAACATCTAATTTGAATGAGGAACTTGGTCAGGTAGATACTATACTCTCTGACAAGACTGGTACCCTGACATGCAACTCAATGGAGTTTGTTAAGTGTTCAATAGCGGGAATAAGTTACGGATGTGGTATGACAGAAGTAGAGAGGGCTATAGCTAAGAGAAAAGGGAATGTGCTACCTGAGGTAGGATATACTTCCCCTGATATACAAAGCTTTAATGATGAGTACATGGACTCCGGAAAATCATGCAAAGGTTTCAACTTCAAAGATGAGCGAGTTATGAATGGTAAATGGCTTCATGAATCTCATGCATATGTAATACAGAAGTTCTTTAGAGTTTTAGCACTTTGCCATACAGCCATTTCGAACATTGACCAAGAAACAGGTGAAATATCATATGAGACCGAGTCACCAGATGAAGCTGCCTTTGTCATAGCTGCAAGGGAGCTTGGCTTTCAGTTTTTTGAAAGGACGCAAACGACCATCTCTTTGCACGAATTAGATTATGAGAGTGGCCAAATAATTGACAGGTAAGGTTCTCTTAGTTCCATATCTAGTTTTGCTGGAAGTTCTTACTTCATGATAATTTGTTAGTCAATACTAATAATTCTTGTAGCCGCTATGATTTCTTCTCTCTTTTATATTCTTTCTTCTTATTCCTAGTTTGTGGTGGGGGCCAGACAGCTAACTCAAGCAACATGAACTCAAGTTACCAATTATCCACCCATCTTACTCTTATGTGCCTCATTGCCTGTCGGAAAATTCCTACCCAACCATTTGGAAAAGGGACCATCACATTCCTCATACTCCTGCTCGGGTCCAATGCTACAACTATTGTTTTAGTGCCAGAGCGAGTATAACTTGTATATATGGTTGTTTTAAGAATTTACCTGTGCAGCAGTCTGAAAATTTTGGCATGTCTCTGACATTCTTCACTTGCAAATTCACTTCATCCTAAAGTTTTCAGCTTATCAGTTTTTGTTCACTATAAAAGGTTTCATTACTTCATGTAAATTATCATTCTTCATGAAGTAACTGAGACGTGGCTCTATGAAAGCCTGGAAAACCATTGTAGCATGCACAATGGGGAAATTGACCAAGGAAAACTAATGATGAGAGTATAAACTAACTCATCTAGGAATTGTGATTTGTTATAATAATGAAAATATGCAATAGATGGAAATAAAAGAGCATAGGTTACAAATACGAAACACAACTTTGTTTTACGGAAAAGATGTGGTTTCAAGAGAACTTATATATATTTTCATGAAAAGAATTATATCAGATTTAGAATTTAATTCTGAGGCTGTATTGGGAATTTACCTGCATACAGTTTACTTGGCTATTAGAGTACTCCTAAGAGGCATCACATTTGCTAAATTTCAGTGGAGAATTGTTTGTGGAAATGTAAGCTCTGTCCCAGTCACAATATATTTTGACTTAGGGGCTTTGGAACGGATCCACATCATATTCATTACTGAATATCTATATGGTTCAACGACCTCCTCCTTTCATTGCTTGAATTTGAGAGATGACCGTTCAATACAATAGATCGTAGGGGAAGATAAGACAGATGCAACACTCATCTTGATAGTTGTGAGACAGCAGATGATGTGGGAGGTGTGTTTCCCAAAATAATAATAATAATAATAACAGAGAGATCGACAACTTTTACTTAGCACGCATTGCTTCAGCACTTCAATCCATATAGTTTCCCCTACTTTGCCTGCCTGCTGCTTTGCTCCCCCTTAGAAAGGAAAGTGGAAGACACTAAGAAGTGCTTCACATCCCTTTCAGGGCTTTGAGGTTTTAAACTTGGTTGCGCTCCTGTGATTGACAGATTCCAACGCAGATGAAGTACTGAAATACACTTTGCAATTATTATTCATTTTTTGCTGAATGTGGATATTTTTATTATTGTCCTTTTATGTGCTTGCTCTTCAATAGCATGAGAATCACAATGAGCTGTGCAACTAGTTAAAAATATGCATCTATTTGTTTTTAATCTCTATAATGGCAATGTATCTGACATGATTGCTCTTCCAGATCATACAAGCTTCTTCATGTCTTAGAGTTCAGCAGTGCTCGGAAAAGAATGTCTGTAATTATAAAGAATGTTGAGAATCAACTGTTGCTCCTGTGCAAGGGCGCAGACAGGTTTCTCTCCTCAACGCATTGCTGTTTGAGAAGTGTCTGAATTCCACACAAGTCCTTCCTTTTAAGTTGTTTGCAATTTTCCTATTGTGTGCAGTGTTATGTTCGAAAGGCTTGCAAAGGATGGACGAGTTTTTGAGGCTGCCACAAGGGATAATATTAAATACTATGCTGAAGCAGGTTTACGGACTTTAGTAGTTGCATACAGAGAGTTGGGTGAAGAAGAGTTTAAATCGTGGGAAGATGAGTTTCTGGATGCCAAGGCTTCAGTAACTGCTGATCGAGATGTATTGGTGGATGCAGCTTCTGATAAGATTGAAAGGGATTTGATTCTCCTTGGTGCTACAGCTGTAGAGGACAAACTGCAAAATGGGGTAAATATCAGACTGCCTCCAATTGTTCAGTTATTTTTTATCATGTCAACATCTTATTGGCATCTCATTTAGCATGCAGTAATAACTGTTTGAATAATTACGTTTATTCATGTGAGTTCTTCAATAATGTTTCTGATCCACTGTTGTGTTTTGGTGTTAAGGTTCCCGAATGCATTGAAAAGCTTGCAAATGCTGGAATTAGGATTTGGGTTGTCACAGGTGATAAGATGGAGACAGCAATAAATATTGGGTATGGATGACACTTGATTATTAAAACATTGCGTTCTACTTCTCTTCTGTTACAAGCAAGCAGGTAAATTGTGCATTTTACAATTGTAATGTTACCACATTTCCTGCAGGTACGCTTCTAGCTTACTGAGAGAGGATATGGAGCAAATTGTAATCACCTTAGATACTCCAGAGATAAATAACTTGGAAAAACAAGGAGATAAGGAGGCTATTGCAAAGGTACAAGATCCTACTAAATTTTTTAAGTGATGAAGTCTAGTTTAATACCATGTATTCTAAATGGAGAAGGATATCTTAGGCTTCAAGTGCAAGCATAACAAAGCAAATAAGAAAAGGAAAATCACAACTCAGTTCAGCAAAAGAAAGTCCTGTCTCTTTTGGTTTGATAATCGATGGGAAGTCATTATCTTTCATTCTTGACAAGAATCTGGAGCATGAGTTTCTGGAGATTGCGATTAGTTCTGCATCTGTGATATGTTGCCGCTCCACACCTAAACAGAAAGCTCTTGTAAGTTTTATGCTCATGCTAATTTTTACATTTTAATGGAGCTTTCCCACTTTTGAACTTGTTCCATTTTAGATTTGCTGGCAAGAAAATGACCTAATAAAACCATTGAAGATATGCAGGTTACAAGATTGGTGAAAATGGGAACAGGCAAGACAACATTAGCAATTGGGGATGGGGCAAATGATGTAGGCATGCTTCAAGAGGCTGATATTGGGGTCGGGATCAGTGGCGTAGAAGGCATGCAGGTCTTTTCCATCTAAATTTCATCCTTTTTTGTGACCTTTCACTTGTTTGCAGATTTTTAATCTGGATGATGGTTGATGGGATTTTTTTTTCTTGTTGAAGGTTTAGAAAATAACTAAATTTTCCAATTTGTGGTTTAATTTTAAGATCCTATCCTGCTATGTCTAATTCACTGTACCATTTTTCATTGGAAGGGCAAGCGTTGCATGTGCGACCAGTTAGTTTAGATGTGCAGTTTTCTTTTCATTCTTTTCACTTAGGATGATAGTGTCGAACTTTCAACTTGCGTGCATTCTTTCTTCAGCAAACACTTCATGTTTCTAGTATTGATGTTAATAATTTGCCAGCGGAAATGCAAAATTTTCGTGTTTGTGATGAAGGAAGCAAAAATAAAATGAAAAAGAAAGTCTAAAATGAAGGAGGAAACAAAATACCAAGTACTGATTATAAAACATGTAGAAAGGTAAGGTTTAATAACTCGAAAAAATTGGGAAGTTTTCGAAACCAATTGCTTAGCTTAATTTATAGATTCTGTTTAACTCTCTACACTATGGTATTCAGAATGTATTTATATATATTAAAGTACTTGTGTCTTCTGCCTATTTCATGGCTGTCTAGGATACTGATGTCATGTCACTCCTGTCTCCCTTATTTATCTCATTCTACCGTACTTCTGATTATTTTCTCCATTAACTATTGATATTTTTCCCCTAGGCGGGGGAGTCATGGATAACTTCTGATATCTATCAACTTTATTTTGATTTAGGCTGTGATGTCCGCTGACTTTGCCATAGCGCAGTTCCGGTTTCTCGAACGTCTGCTGTTGGTTCATGGCCACTGGTGTTATAGGCGAATATCTATGATGGTGAATTTCTCCTCTCTCTCTAAGCATTACAAAGGACTTTGTAAGATATTGAACAAACAAGAGGAGAGGAAAAAACAAAATTTTCATAACACCACAATGGTTTCACACGGCTGAATATATAGCCATGATTTGCTTCTACCAACTATTCTATCTACTACCATGCTACTCTTACACATACAAGTAATACACCAGACTAACGTGTATAATACACTAACTTGTCTAACTTTACATAATTTCATAGTTAGACATTAAACCAAAACACGTGACTAAATGGTAACCAAAAGACAATTATTAAGAGTCACACAGTTTCATTTCACTCCTCATTGACACTTTTGTTGGAAACACAAAAACACTTTCTTAGTGTTTCAAACCTTTCCTTTGGTAATGCCTTAGTCAAAATATCAGCATATTGATCAATAGAATAGCAATGCAACAGCTTCACTTCAAGATGTTCTTGTGCTTGTCTAATTGCATGATACTTGATCTTGATGTGTTTTGTTCTACCATGAAACACCGGATTTTTAACTATAGCAACAGCTGGCTGGTTATCACAATAAATCACAGTTGCAGCTTGTTTGTAGTTAAGATCTTCCAAAACTTTCCTCAACCAGATGGCTTGATTAGTTGCTTCTGAAGCTACAATATACTATGTCTCAGCAGTTGATTGAGCAAACATTTTCTGCTTCATTGAATTCCAACAGATAATGCTTGAACCCAAATAAAAAACATAACTAGAGGTGCTTTTCATGTCATCATAGGAACCAGCCCAATCACTATCAGTATAGCCAACCAATTTCAGATTTCTTGACTTCCTGTACCAAGTTCCCATTTCTGCATTCCCTTTGATGTATCTAAGAACTCTCTTTGCAGCTTGAAAATGCACTTCACTTGGTTTTTGTCTGAATCTGGAGAGCAGATTTACAGCAAAAGTAATGTCTGATCTTGTAATGGTTAAGTACAAGAGACTTCCTATCAAGCTTCTATAGATCTTTTCATCAGTCTTTCTGCCTCCATCATCCTTCATTAACTTCAGATTTTTCATCAAGGGAGTGCTTACTAGTTTGCAGTTTTCCATGCTAAACTTCTTTAGTATCTCCTTAGCATATCTCCTTTCACAACAAAAATTCCTTCTTGAGACTGATCTATTACCATGTTGAGAAAGTACTGCATTTTTCCAAGATCAGTCATCTCAAATGCCTGCTTCATTTCATCTTTCACTTGCTCAATTAAGGCTTGATTGTTGTCGGTTATTAGAAGATCATCAACATATAAAGAGATAACAATCACTTCTTTCTCTAAATGCTTGATATAAAGTGT